>PVLD010004442.1:46794-125300 GCA_004027595.1 Dinomys branickii
GGGGGGCTGGGGGTGGGAGTTTCCAGTTCAGAAGAACCAAGGAGAAACCATCCAGATGGAGCCTTTGGACAGCGCTGCTCCTGGGAGAGTAGCGGCCGCACCACTGAGCACAAGCACCCGAAAAGCAGCCCTAATTGGACTTTCTGCCAAGCTGGTTGGTGGGAGCCAGCTGAGGCCATAGATCTTTACTCTCTTCCCCAGATGTCAGAAGTTGTAAACATGTTTGATCACTGCAAAGCTTACGTAATTTACAGTCATTTCATTACTTCCTCAAGCATCGTGGCTCACTTTGTGACCATTTCATCATGTCTGGCTTTTCCATAGGAATGTTCAGCTAAGGTTTGCAGTCTGAGCACAAACATTTTCAGACACTACAATGGCAAAGCCAACTAATATCTTCTGAGTATTAGGAAGAAAAGGCAGTACATTTGTTCAGTGAAGACAGACATCCGTAGCAGCCCCCAGAGAGGTGAGGGGAGGGTGGGAGCCTGAGGGGTACCCTTGGTACCTGGACAGGTCATGTCTGCAACTGACCTGCAGGTCACTTACAGGCACCTGCAGGACTGAGCTCAGCTCTGGGAAAAAGAGGTTCGCTTCAGGGCCACAGCAGGTCCAGTTAGTTTATAGGGACAGAACTCCAGGCTGGGAGGCAACGTGTGACCCTGTGACCTTAGCTATGCCTGAAGGAAAGGCTGTGGCAGAGGCCTCCCCCAGGGTGACCTAAGTGCCATGCTGGGGAGTAGAGAGGCAAATTATCTAAGGGTCAGGTACAGGTATCCAGCAGACACTGGTGAACAGGGCCACGCCCCCATCAGTGTTTGGGGGCTGGTGAGAATAATCTCAAGAGTTTCTTTTTTCAATAGTAGAGAAATTTATTGGAGAAAAGGACTGGGGAATGGGGAATAGGAATAGCTCCTGAGAGACAAGAGGGGTCCCAAATGGGTTGCCTGATCTTTTAGAGTTTAAAAAACAATTTTTAAAAATAATCCCAAAGAGGAAGGGCACTGTCAGCATCTAGTGTGGCAATGTCAGTGACCTCTGAGAGAGACAGGAAGGCCTCTTTGGGGAAGAGAATCTATAAGGGCAACTGCTGAAGAACAACTAGGAAGACAGTTTTCAAACGAGCTGCAGAAGCCAGCAGAGCACAGGAAAATGACCCCCGTTACATCTGAGGTGGAGTAGGAAATTCACCAAAGTGCCGCTGCCCCATGAGGAGGCCTCACTTTGCTGGTTCTGAGCGTGCGTGTGGTGAAGATGACCTAAATATAGTCATGTAACTCATTCACGGCTAAACCCAAGAACAGTGAACATCTTTTAAATAATAGATATAACAAGAACAGATATGCAACAGAGCCACCATTGGAGAGAAGGAGTATTATTTTAGTTAAGTGGTGAAAGAGAAAAGTACACGATTCCATGCTTAATTTACACTTATAACGGACACAGCGCTGCTGTAATCCCTCTTGCTGGTCCACTTGATGAGCTGGCTGGGGGATGGGAAGGGCCATTTTTATCAAACCATCCCCAGCCCCAAGATGCTCGATTTGCTAAGAGAAACTCCTATACATATTTTTCCTATATGCAACCCCCGAAAACAGTTTTACTAATTCTTCAGCAGTCTTTCCCAACACCGGCTAATTTTGACCCTATTTGATTTTTACCTTTCCCTGATTTTAAAAATGTGTTCTTGTGTAAGGGCAGGGCCACTGGATTATCTTTTTAAACATCAACACTTTCCTAGAGAGCAAGCATTATTAAACTATTTTTTTAGATAAGGAAACTCAGCTTAGATAACCTAGCCAATGGCCCATGGCTAGGAAATAATAAATTGAAATCTTATCTCAATATAAGCGATATCTCCTTTAAGAAACTGAAAAGCTGTGAAAGTTAGGATGCTATTCAAGCCCAGGAAGACAAATGCTGAGAGGGTGCATGGAAAAGATCTGCAAATCATGTTGGAGGATGTTAAACAGCTTCCAGTAATCAGAAAGGAACACTTCTAGGAGGACAAAGAGGAAGTCAGACTTTACTTAGGGGAGGCGGGGGGAACTTATTATTCCCACAAGGGAGCAGGGGCTGAAAACTATAAGCAGCTGTAAAAGAGATTTCTGTGTCTATGAAAGATGGCTAGCGAAGGAGCAAGTGGAAGTGGGTTGGGTGCTGGTTCAGGAGATGCCACCATGCCTTCCCCACAGCTGGAAACTGCGCTGAGTCACACTCAAGCCTGAGACCAGGAGCTTCTACTTCAGGGCAGCGCTGCTGAGCTGTGTTTACAGCTAGCTTTAAGCAAGATGATGAGGGAACCCAAGGAAACATGGGAGCCAGTTTAACTTCCTTTGATCAGTTCCGCCTTTAGGATGTGATAGAACCAAATTCAAAGAAAGGTAGACAACCCACTTTTTTACTTTCCTATAAAGATGTGTGTGTGTGTGTGTGTGAGAGAGAGAGAGAGAGAGTGAGAGAGAGAGTGAGAGAGAGAGAGAGACAGAGAGAGAGAGAGAGAGAGAGAGAGGGAGAGAAAGACAGAGAGAGAGATTCAGAGGGCCACTGGTGGTACTGGACTCCAGTTGGCTTTATTCTGCTTGTGCTTATTTTGAAGGCAAAGCCAGAGTTTGCATCATGTTTTGTGCCTTTTTTTCTATTCCAACCAGAAGAAAATAAGATAACATGAACACAGTAATACTTTGCCAAGTTCTTATTCCATTTGAAGTACTTGGGCTTAGAGTTTCAACCCTGTGTGGATTTTCTGAGGTTGGACGAGGATGACCGTAATTATTACTAATAGTAGTTTGCTGCCCGTGGGTTGTTTTAGTAAGGGCGAGCGTTGTGGTCAGTATCCATAACGAGTGGATACTGCTTCATCCTGCAAGGGCTCATTACTACTCTGCCTTACAGATGAGGAAAGTGAAGCACAGGGTGGTTGTCTGTTGAAGGTTGCTTCATCAGTATATGACACAGCTGAAATCTGAACTCACAGTTGGCTCCTCCAAAGGGCTCCTGCCATTTCTAAACACCACAATGTCACTTCAGAGTTTGTGTGTTTTGAGGAGAGGAGCAAGACATCCTTAATGCACACCACCCCTAGTACAGATAACTCTTGCCTTTGGAGAATAAACAAGTCAGGGATTACTATGAAATCCTCAGCGAGTATTTTAGAATTAAAAGGACTAATAGTCTTAAGGCAAATGACTCTAATTAGTAAAGAGGCTTTCGGAGTCTGAAATACAACCCCCACCAGATCATGTGAGATATGGACTAAAAACAGTCTGTATGCACCCATCTAGAGACCTACTGTATACATATTTCAAGTTAGCCTGTTAGCTGCACTCCAGCTCCTACTGGGAAATACCACCTCCTCCCCCAAAGGGCACAAGGGAGGAAATAACGATGAGAACCCTCAGATAATTTTCTAACCTCCACTCTACATTTATTATAGGTTTAAATGAGAGGGAGCCAGAAGGGACATGCTCTGGACAGACGGCTTCTTCCCCACTGAGCTTTGGCTCTGTACAAGCCTCTTCCCCAGCCCCTAGGCTGCTCCTTCTATTCCTACCTGGGCCTTAGAGTAAGTTTAAGAACAAAAAATTAATAAAATTGCAGGTCACGCTTTTGCTTTGAAGCCTGGAGCCAAACCTTCCCCCTCTTTTAATATTATAATAATTTGATATCAAAGAGACAGAGCATTTCTTTCATATTTTCAAACCAGAAAGCCCCTTATTCTAATTATATCCTTTTGGGTGTCAACCAGCATTTTGAGAACATTCCACTTCCAATTTCCATTCACAAAGTCAACAAGGCTGTATCTGTGCTTGGCTGTCATCAGTAAGCTTTGAATCAGAATGTGTGAGGCTAGGGAACCAGAGAGGAGTACCATGGGTCGGGGAATTCTGTTTTGGCTTTGTTGAGGAACAGTCCCCGTTGGAGCCCAGGGCTATCTGCCTTTGCTGTCTCTGTGGGTCTCTATTCTCTTAATAAATATCAAAATTGTTAGGCAAAGTGGTTGGCAGGAAACCTGCAAACTACCCTTAAGGAAAAAACTGTTTCTTCTTGTTGAGTCTTTGAACGATAATCCCTTCAAACCCTCCATCGCCAGAACATGTAAACACTATAGGGATGTTTGCTTTTTCTAGATCACTTTCTGTTGTGAGAACTTTTGACAGATGGCTTTTTCATTAGCAGTTTACAGACTGAGTCTCACTGGATGGAGGATAATCCTCATTTTAAGTGAAGAAACTGAGGCATACAGAGATAAACTTAAAGCAAAGCTCAGCAAACTTAAAATCACAGAAGCATATGCATCTGTCCTGTGACAAAAATGTGACCCTTTCTTCTTCCATTAGCGTTACATATTGATGGTTTTGGGGTTGCTTTTAGATAAAAACCCTTCCAACAAGATTATATTCCAGAGGAAACACATTGAGATGTTCAAAGAGTGGTAGGGTTACACATAAATATTTTCTATTTTATAATTTTCCAAGTTTCAGCATTTGAAAATTTGAAAACAATATATTTTAAATTAAGAAAATAATATGTAAACTTTGAAACTCCATGAGATTATAAATGCAGAGCTTAAGTGATTTTTGTTTTTGGTGTTTTACCTACAGAAGTATAGCTTTATAGAAGATTGGGCGTTAGGAGCCTGGGTTTGAACGTACACAAGAGAAATGTTATCATCTTATATACAGAAAGCAGCTGATTGGGTCTACAACCTGCTGCAGGCCAGCCCACAGTGTTCTCCATTGGTCGGGGGCTTTCACCTACCTTCTAGTTTTGCTCACAGTGTGTTATACACACAAGCAACTTTTATAGCAGCCCCCACAAAGGGTGTGTTCACTGCAGACATTTTAGAAGATATACAACTTCTAAGAAAACCACTTATTCTATCACTGAGAATGTGAACACTGCTTTTACAGAACATTTTATGAAAGCTCATTTTTTTTGTAGCTTTCCATTTTTGTCCTTTGCATAAGGAATCTCGTTTCTTTGACCTCTTTTCCCTTGTAGTGATTTAGAATATATGGGCTTTCTTTTCAAATTACTGATGATTATCTTTAAATTTGAAAAAATATTTTTCTCCATTGCTGTTAAGAATGAAATCTGACATTCAAGTAGATTGGATATCAAGCAGACTTTTACTCCCCCTGTGTCTTGTCCCCCGTTATCAGTTTTTATGACTATAATCTGACTCTATATCCCTATTACACTTTATATATATAACTTACATTTTATTTATATTTATATTTATTTTTGGCACCTGTTATTAATATAACTTTTTGGGGGGGCAGTACTGGGGATTGAACTCAGGACCTTGTACTTGCCAGGCAGGCACTTATTCCACTGAGCTATATCCCCAGCCCCAACTAACATAACTTAATTGGCACATTATCACTTGGACATGTTATTACTGATTTTCCTACAGTACATCTTTCCCTCATTTCTGGATTTTTATCTTGACATTGTTGTCCTCTAGAAGATGATCTTTGACCATCTTTTCTAGGAAGGGCATGTGAAAGGTACAACAACAAAATAAAACATTATATATCTGGGAATATCTGCATTCTCAGCCCTGTTTATGGTTTTGCATGTGAACAACTTGGGTCACAAACTAAAGCTTGTAAAGTCTCCAGTCACTGACTTTTAGCTTGTAATTGGTGAAACATGAAGCTAGATTCATTATATTCCTTTGTAAGTAATTTCTTCCTATTTTTATCTGATGCTTCTAAGACTTCTTTGTAATAAATACGAGTGAAATTACATTGAAGTTAATGTTTTCAATCTTTTCAGATTAGAAGTTTTTTTTTTGTTAGTTATCCCTTTGATGGTTATGTTAACCTTAGTTTACTTTCTTTTCTTTTGTTTTTTTATTTATTTTATTTTAAAGACAAAAGAATGGAGACACATGAACCAGAATAAGCCATAAACAATACAGAAAATACAAAATTATACAGAATACAGTAGGGAATTACCACTGGATGTTGCACTACACAATGTTATCTTCATATTCGTTAACATAAAAACATTAAAGGAAATACCAAATTATAGAGAAGATAGTAAGGAATCAGCACTGGATGCTGTATAATATAAAGTTATCTGCGCTTCTGTTAACACAAAAACAATTGAGGAAATACAGAATTACAGAGAACACAGAAGGGAATTAGCCCTGGATGTTGTCCTACTTAATGTTACCTTCACCTTTGTTACTCAGTTACACAGATGATGGCCCATTTGATCGTTCAGTTTTTCTCCTCCCTCATCTCCGTTGCCCTACCACTCAATCATTCATCTTCCCTGTGATAATAACTGTACTCCTGGGTTTATCTATATCCCTGGACTCTCGCCTTGGGAAGAGATATAGCTGCCTCAGACCATACTATAACATACATGGGTGTATACGAACTGCCATGGTCGGAGGTGGAAAAGCACATATGCTCACAGTGGACCGCCCAGCTCCACCCTGTTGCTGTGCTATGGGTGGGGGCGGGTCCAGTCCATGAGGCACCCTCAGCGGGGCCCTCAGCGGAGCAGCCACAGGGCCCACAGCGGAGCAGCCGCAGGGCCCACAGCGGAACAGCCGCAGGGCCCTCAGTGGAGCAGCCGCGGGGCCCACTGCAGAGCAGCCGCGGGGCCCACTGCGGAGCAGCCGTGGGACCCACAGTGGAGCAGCCGCCAGGGCCCACTGCGGAGCAGCCGCAGGGCCCACAGCAGAGCAGCCGCAGGGCCCACAGTAGAGCAGCTGTGGGGCCCTCAGAGGAGCAGCAATCTCCCAGCTCATTAAAAAAATTTTCTCCCATTTGATTTACTATTCCATCCAGTCTGCTGGCCATTGGTATGCTATAGATTCAAAATAATTCAAATAATTCAGATAATTTTCCCCGTATTTTTTCACTGCCTTGCAGCCGTTTGTTTCACAGAGGCAGTGTCAGCTTTAGTCTTGAAGATACCAGTCAGAGATTATCCACACCTTTGTCTGCTTCTTAGAAGTAGAGCTGCTCATTGAAATTTCTCACAAATGTTCTCATATGGTGCATCTTTTCAGGTGGTGAGCAGTTTCTCGCATCATCACAGTTACAGAGAAAGATCTACTTCATCTAGTGTTATTCAGAGTTAAGGTAAGTCCCTTAGAAACTGTGGCCCTATTCAATATTGTGGGCCCAGATAAAGATGGAAAAGGGGAAGTTTAATTTTAGTGCTTTCAAGTGGTTGTAATCTCTTTGGTGAAAGCAGGAGACAATATATACAGCAAAATTCTACCTTCAGGCCAGAGGTATTTTGTCTTTTCTGTTTGCTGGGCACCCACGCCATGCTAGGTGCGGCAGCCAGCTGAGTTCAGCACTCACTGTGGCTTTGTGTCTTTCCTTGAGGTGTTACTAGGATAAGATGGCCTGCCTCCGTGCCTGTACCCTGGCCTTGGCAGGTGCGCTCTTAGTGTGATCCTGTTCATGGTAAACCTCTTGCCTCCTGAAGGAGTGGTTGCTGGATGGGGGAAGGATGGCTCTTATCTGCATAGTCATCAGTGGATATTCTGCAGAGCTACTAGTACTGATATAAGTTTAGAAATAGTTTCATATTCCACAGATCACTTCAGTGAGTGTCCAAGGGCAGTCTGGGGAAAGGAGAAACAGAGTATGTTCTAACCTTCTTCCTTGGAACTCTTCCTTTTCTGGTAGACATTTTCTATATTATGTGTACACAAGTGATCAAAATGACAGTATGTCACCACTCCATTTGACCACTAGCAAAGTTTCTCCAGAAGGCTATTTGAAAAATGAAAGTATTCTCAGTTCTCCTGGTGCAAATCCCCAGCAAAATGTCAGTATGGACTTATACTCTCAGAGAATAGTCTAGTGTCCACGGTAAGTGTCCGAGGCTACTGGTTCTGTCTTACCCAGAGCTGCAATCCCATGGCCTCTTCACAGAGTGCCAGGATTCCCATGAGAAACACTCAGAGCCAATATTCCTGCCCTTTATATGATTGAAGACCCTGCCTCATATAAAATTTGGGAGTTCCTGATTTAACAGACTTCTATCCTTTCCCCCAAGCCAAATGTAAAGAAGTTACTGTGGAACTTTGTTCTTAAAAAAGGAATGTTGGAGGAGTCCAGCAACACCAGGGTGATTCTATCTCTTACTAGTTTCTCCAAGTCATACTGGCTCAGAAAGACCTCATAGTTCAATGAAATTTTTTTCTTTTTCCAATCAAAGTAAAAGAAATGAAGCTCTGAAGAGTTCTATTTCATAAAATTCTTCCTTAATATACAAATAAAATGTTAGAGCTGGAGGTGATCATATTTAGCTAGTCCAGAGCTTTGAATATGGTGTCCCTGAAAGAGGTTATTCTTATATGCAGGGGCTGCGACCCTCCAGCCAGCTTACTCTATCTAGGGCAGTTAATTATTTGGAGGGCCTTCTTTAAACTAGGTTGATAACTGCTTTCTTGAAGCCTCTGCCTATTGTACTGTCTTTGGAAGCCACACAGAGTAAGTCTTCCTGTTGTACAGTCATCCTTTTATACATCGGAAGTCAGCCACCAAATCTCCTCTGAGTCCATTTGGTGCTAAACTCCCCGTGAGACCCAGAATTCAAGATGGCTCCCAACAATCCCTACTTCCTGGAAGCCACCACCTTGCGAGGTGCACTCCTATACTGCGTCAGGTTGATTTATGTGACAGTAGAATAAAGAGGGCAGGTTATCAAAGGTACTGTGACGTCTGTGTGGTCGCTGCATGGTCTTTCCTCCTCCTTTCTCTCTCCTTTCCCCTCCTCCTCTTCTCATTTTGTAGGATCATCCACTCTGAGGGAATCCAGTCACCAGGTCAACAGGATACTTGATGGAAAGCTCTATATGGCAAAACCAGAGACTCCAGCCAACAGCCATGTGAGCAAACCATACTCCAGCCTGCTTAGGCTGTCAGAGGACAGTGCAGCCCCAGCTAAACTAGTAACAGGGACTTCAGTGACAAACCCTGAGCCAGAACCTCTGGGTTAAGCTACTTCTGAATTCCTCTTTGGCTCTATGTGAGGTTATAAAGGTTTATTGATTTAAGCATCTAAATTTTGGGGCACTCTGTTACATAGCAATAAGTAATTAATACACTGAATTCCCACAAATGTTATTTAAGTGAGAAAGTCTGTAAACATTTTACCTCAGGACAAATTGACATTTCTATTACATGATATTCTTAAAATAGTCCACTACCGAGTAACAATGA
The DNA here is from genome assembly GCA_004027595.1 of Dinomys branickii. NCBI lineage: Eukaryota > Metazoa > Chordata > Mammalia > Rodentia > Dinomyidae > Dinomys > Dinomys branickii. The sequence goes on from PVLD010004442.1 coordinate 56,004, forward strand.
CCACAGCAGCAGCAGCAAACACATTTACCAAATTCCTGGGACGTGGGCCTCTGTGTTAAGAGTTTTAAACATACCATCTGCGTTAATTCTTATAAAAGCTTTGTGACATAAGTTCTATTGTTCTATCCATTTTACAGATGAGTAGTACAAGTTTAGAGGGGTTTGGAGCCTTGCTCAAGGGTATACAGCTAGAAGTATATAGGGCACACTCAGAAACAGGCAGTGTGAACCAGAGCCCTTGCTCTAAAGCTCTAAAGCTGTATGAGATGGGGACTGAGCACACTTGGAAGGCCGCTGTATCTCCCCCTTCATTTCTACCCTAGGATGACTTAAATCTTTGCCAACTTTGCTAGCAGTCTTGGCCAACTAAAGCCTCTACTTTTTCTCCACTTAAACTGTCATCAAACTTGGACTCATATCTTTCCTAATTAAATCATTATTCTCAACCTAAATACTGACTGTTAAGTATGGCACTGTTCAGCTTAACTGTTCCACTTTAATCCAACATTCTCATACAATCCTTTCCTCTCTCTCTCTCTCTCTCTCTCTCATCTTTATTCCGTCACCCAATACTAGCTACCATTTGGGCATTGTGTCACTTCTAAATTTAATCAGTTTGCCTTCCACATCTTCCTTTAATTTGCTCATAAAATTCTCAACAGGAAAGGAGGATGAATTCCACTGGCACCCTCTAGAGGGCCCTTCCAGGTCAATATCTACCTCACCAGATGTTTTTTTGAGAATGCCCTGGTTAAAATCTCTCTGCCTTTCCCAAGAGCTCATCTGTGAACCTGCACTGGGCACACCTGGGGATGCGTTCGTTTAAGGAGGTCACTATCACTGTTCTATCTCACTGGTTAGCCAATTGTGAACTCTTTCTCCACTTTGTTCAACTGAATACTTTCAATTTGTTATATTCCTCGCCAGCATTACACTGTATTAGCTTGGCAGCATTCTAACGACAGCATTTCCCTCCCCTCCCCTCTAAAGCTAAAAATGAAGTTTAGTCTGCTATGACGCCTTTTGGGTGCATTCATTCAAGGATTTAGGTTTTCATTTTCTGTTATAATAATTTAGTCTAGAGTTTTCCCGGGAGTATCAAGTTTTTTTGTTTTTTTTTCTGAGACAGTGTCTTGCTATGTAGCCCAGGTCAACCTTGAACTTGCAGTGATCTTTCTGCCTCAGCCTCCCGAATGCTTGAGTTTTTAAATAAATCTAGTATCCTAAGGAACCTTCAGGCAATTTTATATATTTAAAGTTAGAAACATATTTGTGTTTTTCTACTATCTGAAGAATTTTTACATTTGCTACTATTTCTTAAAAATCTCCTAGGAAGGATGAAATAATTATTTCTACAAGTTTCCTCAGTATACTGAGGTATAATTTATTCACACTCTTGTCAATTCATTTATGGCAGCGGGTGGGCCTTTACTATAATTCTTACTCTCTCATTTTTTATTTACTGTCTTATCCTTTGTCTTGGCAAAAAATATGAAGGCAAAATTATAGTGAGCAGCAGTCTCTGCCTGGTTCTGCAGTAAAATTATCCTATTTGCTCCAAAGAATGGACTTATTCCTTCCTTTTCTGTTTTTAAAATCAGTCCCCAAATATAGTTTAGAAATCCCTTTTGTGTATGTGTGTGTGACCAAGAGCCAGATGGGGAAGCCTCAGTTTCCATAAATAGCTGCCAGGACACAGAGTGACACCTGACACCGAGGAGGCTCCAGCCAGCTCGTTTGCTCACCAAAGCCTCCTTCTACCCCGTTCTTTGTTACTTCCTGGGATATGTCATTCTCTTCACTGCTCCACAGAGCTCATGAGGTGGTGCAGCAGACGCCCTTGGGGTCATTCAGCGTCCCTTCCCCTTTCACTTTCTTATATACCCACTGACTAGAAACTCAGAGCCACTACCAGTCTCACAACCTCTCCAGGTCATGTTCCCCTTTAGAGTCCTACTTAGGAAGTCATCTCTGGTTTCCCAACGAATTCTTAGAGACTCCGCTTTCCTAAAGTTGAACTAGACCTCATGTGTTCTTTCACTGCTGTAAACTTGCAAACAGTCCCAGTAGATACCAGTTTGCTCTCCTTTCTGATCAAGACTGCCTCCAAAGAAGAGATGTCACTACTGTCTTCTCCACCTCTAAGTAATATCTCAACTACAAGGTCTATACAAAGTTTTCAGGTATTCAACTTGTGGCAATTTCTTCCAGAAGAGGTAGTTTGCTAATAACCACAGTCAATTTTTAGGCCTACTGTATAACAGAGTCCAGAGAATATGAATTACTTGAATAAACCATCTACCCATACTCTTGATCTACGATGATTTTATTTTGTGATACTCCTTTCTTATTTTATCAAATGTTCATGTTTCTGTTGAGCACACTGGTTGACCTGGGCTACTGAACAAGTATTTCTTTACTCCTAGCAGCACCTAGATTTCCTTTCAGGGGATTGCCTCTTCCCGTATGGGCTCCCACTGGCTTACCAGGACAATCAGACGCCCTATACTGTCCTTATGTTCTGTCTCCCTAGAAGATGAACTTTAAGAGAAAGACAGAAAGACAATGCAGGCTGAGTCTATGAATGACATGTGCCATGTTGCATACAGTTTCTATTCTGAGATGGCATTTGTAATTTCTGATTCCTGGCTCCCTGGAGCTATCTGCGTTGCCATTCATTTTTAAGTGCAATTTTCCAGCTTTCCCATTGATTCTTTGGGTTCCCAACAGCCTTCCAACAAGGCTGCGGTTGTTCAAGTCAGCACTGATCACTGCTGTCAAAGAAGCCCCAGTGACCTACTCAGAACAAGGTATAATCTTCCCATGACATATTACAATGCTGTTTCTTCTCACCAAGTCTCCAGTGCCCACAGGACTGTGGAATCACTGGTTCAGTTCACTGGAACATCCCTTTACTTCAGTGTGTTTCAAACATATTTCCCTGACAAAGCCACAGTGCAGAAGCTAGACCAAAACGTCGTCTTACCTCCTCACTGTATCCAGGGTGAAGCCTCAGTCTAGAGTTGTCAGTAGCATTACATAGTTTACAGCATTGCTGTGTCCTGCATCGGCGTTCTCCCCTAACTCAAGCTCACCCTTCCCAGACTGTTACAACGACTTTGAGACCTCCTCAGTGTTGTATACAATTGAAAAAGGATATCTGATTATAACTGAGGACTGAGGATCAGTCCAAAGGGACTGAGTCCTACTCGTTTTCAAGCTATGCTCACCCTCCCCATGTCGTCTGGCATTACAGTTTTGGGTATCTGTCTTCTCTTCCTCAGGCTGCTGTTTACGAAAGCATCCATCAACTGGTAGCTCTTCTGCCGAATGGATGCACGCTTCCTTACTTTTGTATGCTACAGTGCATCTCCTGCTGGAATCCTTATCGGCCATGGTGGGTCAATCCTTATGGCCAAACTTATATATTATGTTTATATAGACAACAACTCCATTTTGGTCGTTCTGTGTTGGCCATTCTCCATCATGTCCCATGGGCAGTCAAGAAAGAACAGATGCCAGCAATTAGTTACCTCCGGGGCAACACTGTGCCTTTCTCAGAAGTCAGAATTCTAATCACTTCTAGAACTAAAGAGTCTTAGGATGGTTTACATTCACCGAAAACTTGAGAGAACAGAAAAGCCCCAAAGAGGAGGAATCCAAATCACCTGAAAGCCCATCTTTTATAAATAACCACTTTAACATTTTGCAGTTTAACTTTTGTCTTTATTCTATGCCCTATAGAGAATGAAATGATACTATCATGAACATTTCCTTAACTTGATAAGAATTATATTACCAGGTAATCGTCCATGGCTGGCTTTCCACTGACATATGCTGTCAATCTCCTCTTGTTGGGCATTGTGAAAGCTTCCCGGTGTCCCACTATGATAACATACGAGCTGAACATCTACCTATATAGATCTGTGCTCATGCCCATGTATGATTATCTTCCTGGGAGGAGAATTAGTGTGGTACTCATTTCTAAGACTTCTGAGATATATTGTTAAGCTGCATTCCAGGACATCTGTAATACAGATCCTCCCCTAACGAGGACATGTGTTTCTCCAGATCCCTCCCAACAGTGGATATTATTTTTTATTTTCCTCTCTGCCAATTTCATGGAGGTATATGGGAATATCTTATATTAGTAACATTTTCTTAATTACTTGTGATACAGAATGTTTTTATATGATTATTAGTATCTCAATTTCAACTTTGGGCTTAATTAGCTATTTATATCTTTTACCTATTTTTCTATGCAAAAGTTTGTTGTTTATTTGCAAGCACTCTTAAATATTAAGAACAAAAAGTATATCATGTTCTATGCACTGCAAAAATTTGTGGCTTGTCTTCACTTTGTTCATGAAGAATTTACCTTGACCTTATAATTATACGCCTTCTCTTCCTTAAGATTATATAAACACCTATGTTCCCTTTTAGTATTTATTTATGTTTAATTCTAAACCATCTATAATTTATTTCAGTGTATAGTGTGTACTTTATTAATTTCTAAACAGCCAACCAGTGATGTCAACACCTTTTACTGAATAGTTCATCATTTTCTAACTAATTTGAAATGCTATCTTTATCAGACATTGATTACTTACTCCCTGGTTTATTTAGTTCGACTGAGATTCAGTTATGTGCATCAATACCAAACCATTTATTTATTGTTACCTTGAAGTATACCTTAATATCTGACAATTCACATTTGTCAAACTCCTTTACCCCTCCCCTGATTTTTTTGAAAATGGTTTCAATATTCCCACCTATTTTTTTTCCCAGATGAACCTTAGGATCATTTATCAATTTCCCCTCTATTTTCAGAGGTTGATATTAAAATCACAGCTATAACTGGCCCATGAACACAATATGGGCTCTCCCTACTCACAGCTGTGCAGAGCTTCTCCACTTAACCACATTTCTGCTGTGCATGTTCAGTAAAGGTCTATGGAATCCTGCACACAATCACCATTGCTGGATTCATTATTTCTTTTAATGCCCTCGGCTTCCCATTAATTCCTCCTGATAGAATCTGAAGAGGCCTCTGGCCACTATGGCCTGCTGCAATATTATACACGGAAGGCTGGAAGGGTTTGGCAGGGCTGGTAGGAAGACAGCACAAAGGCTTGGTCCTTGTGGTGGCTCCGTCACACCCACATTGGTGACACTGGCCAAGTCATTGCCTTCTCTGGGTCTGTTCACTTCCCTGAGAAATGATGGGTTTGGTCTACACAGCCAAGGTTCTTTTCAGATTAAAATTCTGATTCCATTAAAAATAAAAGCAGATGGGACCCTCCCTGGAGGAGGTTGGAGCCCAAGAGAAACTGAAACAGTGCAGCTATTAATACTGGAATGCTGAAAGGCTCGGGAGTAAAGAATGAATGTGGCTGGTTTAGTCTGAGAAAACCTAGAGACAGGGAGCTCGCATGTGGGATCTGAAAAGGCAAAACACACACGCGTCAAGTGTCCCCGCACAGACTGCGGGCACAGGACTGAGAAGCAAGGCTGGGCAGAGGCGGATTCGATCTGAGGGAATGGAGACCAAAGATTGTGGTAGCCTCTTGACCAGGGAGTAGCAATGCAGAGCAACGGATTAGAGCAAGTTTGCTCAGTCCTGTTTCTTTTAGGAACATTTTGGGTGGAAGTTCTGTGGAACCTATCCATTCAAAACAGTGAGGGCCTCGTCAAGAAAGTTCAGCTGAATCTTAAGATTTCCTTGGTTCAAAAGACAAGTAAAGAACCTAAGTAAAGTAACTCAGGGGCCTTGGCCTTTCTGGGAGTTGGGCACAGGAAGTGCAGGGAAATATGATCTCAGCCCAGGAGATGGACCAGGACGTAAGAACTGTGGAAGACTGGGAATGGGCAGGCGTAATCTCTTCACTCCTAGAGTGAGGTGTGGACAGGCTGGGCATGAGTGCTATGCTAGGGAAGCAGATGTGTTCGGGCGATGCCATGGGGAGAGAGCCTGGCTCCACAGCCAGGGGCAGAGGCAGACTCTGCAGGTGAGCACCTTCTCCGACCAGCTGTTCAAGAGAGGTGGGTATTGGAATGCTGCTCCGAGGCACCCTGGCCTCACTCAACCTGGCATTTCACACACCCATTCCTTAACCTCATTCTCTGCCTGTTTCATTCCTCTTCCCACACAGTGTTTATGAAAATCTCTCCTCCCTACCAGACCAAGCACGAGACCTAGACTCCTGGGCTGCATGGGAACATTCCCACATCCAGCAAGCCTTGGGCAAAGGACCACTGGGTGGCCACCTTTTTCACCCACTCAAGGTAGAAGGACACCATCTTGCACCTGGGGGTCACAGATGTTCTCAGGGATAAGAAAACCATTAGGCCACAGCTGAGAAAGAGCAGCTTTTGCTTTGGGCTTACACATGAAGAATAAAAACACCTTAGAGGAGAAGGAAGATAAAGGCTCATGCGGCTTTGCTGGTTGTTTACAACGCAGGGGACAGCAGTCAAGGAACAAGTGAGAACCTGTGTGGCATTTTATAATCATTGTGTCTACTATCCAGTGTCTAACTACATGTTTTCTTCTAGAGTCTAGGATCTTGCTGTTTAAAATGCGGCCCATGGACAAGCAGACTGGGTGCTGCTGAGGAGCTCATTAGCAATGCAGAATGCCGGGCTCCCCCCACTCTGCTGAATCTGAATCTATGTTTTAACAGCCCCGGATAGCACTGTTATGCACACTGCTATAGTTTGAGGCATGCTCCTCTGACACCGCTTCTCAGTTGGGGCTGAACACTGGCATCATCTTGGAAAAGTACTAGTGCCTGGGTCCTTCTCCACAAGAGAGATAATGATGGAATTGTTCTGGAGTGCAGCCAGGACAATAGGATTAAAAAAAAAAAAATGAAGTCCCAAGGCGAATCTCATATGCAGTAAAATTTGAGAACCACCGGTCCATGGGAATGGATTAAAAGAAAAAAATGAAAAATTCCTTCCCTAACTATGTACAGAATCATAAAAAGCTTTGTGAGCAGCTACTATAAAATTTAGAGGACAAACTGAACAGTTACAGTGATGGTGAACCTTCTAGAGCTTTCAAAAATACAAACAACACACTGTAGCTCATGTTTGTGGCCACTGAGACACTGATTTGATGCCTTTATCACATAATGCCAGTAAATGGTGTACTTACAAAAAAGAAAATTAAAAACACTAAATCATGCTCTTTGGTGGAGTTAAAAAATAATACTTCCTTTTCTTATTCCCTTCTTGCCTTGAGATGAACAATAATTTTCCTCATATAACAGTTTCATACCATGGAAAATGGGAATAGTTTTGTGCTTTGGTTCTCTCGGCACAATTTATTTTGCATCGCACATTTCCATCTGATAATGCGCTTTGCGCCATGCTTACAGAAGTACAGCAGAAGTGCTTATGTTCACTTGTAGAACACAGAGTTTCCTTTTCCTTACTTGCTCCTTTAATGTAGCTGGACATCAATCTTTCTAGCTTAGAAAGAAGGTTTTATTTCACTGCCAGGGAATAGAACTTCCAAAAAACACAAATGTCTTTCAGCGTCATGTTGAGTAAATAATCAAGGGTCTGTGAATTGGTCTCTCTCTAACTTCCTGCCTTACTTTGCTTTCAACTCATAGGTGAGCTATGAAAGGACATGTGCACTAACGTTCCAGCCACCTAGGCAGGACGTCAGCCCTAAAGACAAGTCTTGGCTTACGGGGTTTCCCGTGCTTTGCATGTTTATTTGCTTCTGGAGTTTGCCAACAAAAAACAACACGTACACATATCTGTGGACCAGTTAACGCCTTTCCTGTGAATTCAAGCCATTCATAAAATTGACTCAGGAAAATACACAGTGATTCCTAGTTTGAGTTTCCCCAGTCAGGTCAGTTTTTACATAGGATATGACCATATGTGGTGAGAACTGACAGCAGAAAACCTGTTAGTATTCCCTATTCCAAAGCCAGAGGCAGCCAGAGTTCATACCCCGTCCATCTACCTTTACTTCCTGCATAAGATACTGGGGCTCCCATGGCCCCAGCAGCCAGCCAGCCAGCAAGTTTGATGAGAATGAGGTGAGGACAGTGACACAGACTCTGGATGGTGCTTCTCCCAGGTCATTCGGCAGCCAGGTATGTAGTATCAGGAATGGGTCAGGATGGAGTCCCCAGGACAAACCCATGTTGAGACAGGGCAACAGTGAGGTTTTGGGAGGCTGGCCAGGACTAGTGGCTTTCAGTTCAGTAGAGGGTGGGGGACCAACAGCCCTTCTGATCCAAACCAAACTTTCCAGCTCGGCAGGATCCAGAAGAAGTCACCCCTACCATCCATGTGCAGAGGAAACCCATTCCGCTCAAGGTGGCCTGGCAGAGCCCACCAAGTCTCCTTGGATTGTGAACTGGGCTATAGAAAACTTATTCATTCCCTTTATTTTCTCGGACATTCAAAACAGACAAAAATGTACATGGTGGAAGTTTTCCTTTCACTCTATCCCTAGCCAGCCAAGCTCCCTCCCTGGAGTTAGTGACATAAAGGGTCTCAATACATGACTATTGACACAGGCCTCCTTGTTGCAAAGGTTCTGCTCTGATGAGTGAAGGGCCCACTTTCTGGCCCCCTGAGGAAAGGCTCACATACAGTTCTGTCAGTTTCCTGCCCTCACTTTTTGGGAAGTCCCAGGGTACCACTCAGCATGGTATGGAGAAGGAATGCATAAAACCCCAAAAATGAACTGCGTATCTCTGGCATCTTGGAGATGGGACCTTCAATTCTACAATATTTCCCCTGATCCTGTCACTAGATATTAACTGAGCTCTTTTTCTGTGGTGACAAACTCGCAAGATGCTATGAAAGAGGAACCCATGACCAAATCCTGCCTTCCTTTCATACAATTTTACATCGGGATGAGATTGATATTCCCACCCCAGTTGGCAGTGATACAGCAGAGGAAAATGAAGGGATCAAGTGAGGAAGAGGACGGGAAGGCCTGACCATAGGTAAAACCTTGAGGGCTGGGGAAAGGAAAGACTGGCGAGCAAGCCTGTCCCACTTGGTTGGTGCCCCTCCACAGCCCTACAATTACACCTCATCCAGCACTTGGGTACAGAGTTTGTTTCACTATGCCTGGCCAAAGTGGAGCTGAGGGGACAGGGATTAATGGGCTCTGTCTCTGGTCATGGTCAGTTGAGGATGGCCCTGGCATCTTCTTGGCTGGACTGTGCCTCCTGTGAGGTCAGATGTAGACAGGGTAAGGGGCTGCAGGTGTTGACTGTCAATCTATTTCTCACCAGCACCAGACAAACAAGTATTATTTTCCCATTTTATAGTCAAAGAAACAGAATCAGAGAGGTTGAGTGGCTTGTCTAAGGGTGCTCAGCTGGTTGACAGAACGAGGTCAAGAACCTAGAGCTGTCGGTTGCTCAAGCCCAGACCTTTCATCCCCTCCCTCTTACTACAATAGACATGTCAACTTCATATCTCTTTTGACTATTGAACTGAATAGGTGTAAATTAGGGGTTTTCTACATTCCCAGATTAACTTCAAAACCTCTGTCCCACTTCACAACCTTTTCACACGCTGGAGCAGCATGTTATAACCATGGCCTCTGTGCATGTGTCTCAGTCTGCAGTTGTGCTTCAGATGTGCTCTGAAAAGCAAAGGTGTCTTTTGTGGTAAAACAACTGATAAAAATGACTTTGTTTTTGGTGTGAATGCTAAATTTGACAGCACCTTGTTCTCAGTGATTATAAGATTGATTCACTGTTTTTTTTTAAACATAGCCCTGATTCCTCTCAAGCCTAAACATAAATTTGAATACAACATATACATATCTTTCTTTAATATATGCAAATTCAAATGGAATATGCAAACTCATTAGAATATCGATTATGATTCTTATACATATATGCAGAGGAAAGAATGTATATGTTAAAACTCCAGAATGTCCATGTCCCACGTTATTACACATGCCGTATACTCTGGTACTGAGTGATAGCCCTCACCATTAATCTTTCAGTTTCCTCTGGCAGCACTTACTGTGGCTTTCTGTGGGGCAGAGAGAAGCAAAAGGCCCATTCTCCCTTCTGTGCAAGTGTCTGCAGACCCGGGCCCTTCCTCCACATGGACTTGGTATGATGATAGAAGCTCAAATTTCTCACTCCATCTGTATAAACTCTGCAGGGATTTGGAGTATGAGTCTGAGTAGGAGGGATATGAGAAGTATTTCTAGGAAATATTTCTAGAAAAATCTAAGACCACCATCAGAAGCTGAGGCCTATATGCCCAGTTTCAGGTGCATTTTGGCACCCACTTGTCGGGGTTTGATGGCTTCCAACCTGTGTGTACACCTTCATTTGCCTCTACAGCACTTGCTGAAATGTTTCAGGATCCTCCACATGGGAACACACTGCTCACCTACACACACACACACACACACACACCCCAAAAAGGAAAACGCTAACAATAGCACAGCCAGCTTCCAAAACAAATAAACTAAATCTGCTCACCAGCCTCACCCACACTTATCAGTGTCCTAGCAATGATGTATCTAATGATGGTAAACAAATACTTAAGGAGGAACGGAACTTCAGAGCAAGCAGGGAACCCAGGGATGAAGAAAATAACATCCAGTGGGGTGACTTCTAAAGGTTGGGACTAGAATTCAGGTCTCTGAACTCTTTAGATTGACCAATAGTTGGTCATTAGCCAACAACTATAAGCCAAGTGCACATTTGATTTTTTCTCCTATTCCAAATGTATTATTTTCCTACTGCTGCGGTAACAAACAACAAAAATTTAATGACTTAACATAGACATATATTACCTTACAGTTCTGGGGATCAGAATTCTGAAATGAGCTCAAGGCGCTGGAACCAAAGTATTATTGCAGGTATGGCTCCTCTGGAGCCTGTAAAGGAGAGGCTGCTTCTTGCCTTTCCAGCCTGAATTCTTTGGCTTGAATAGCATCTCTGCTTTGACTGTCACATCTCCAATTTGGATTTTGACCCTCTTTCCTTCCTGTTAGAAGGATCTTTGAGATTACAGTGGGCCCAGCCGTCCAGGGTAATCTCATTTCCAAAGTCCTTAATCACATCTGCAAAGTCTCTTTTGCCATGTAAGGTAATATATTCACAGTTTCTGGGGATTACGAGATGGGTATCTTTGGGGGACCGTTATTCAGTCAGTCTACCACACCAAATACAATAAAGAGACTTTCTCTCTGTTGTCTACAAAAAATATTATCCAGTCTGATGGCCCTTCTGAAATGCAAAATGATACAGCAGTAGGAATAGGAAAACTATTGCTTTTGCTTGGATGATCGTAATTCACAGGCCAACAGAAGCCAGAAGCTCAAACACATGACTATGTCCACCAGTGCTACACAAATTTAAGTAGGTATGTGATGGCAAAATTATAAACGAGAAATCTGGCCCTAAACTCAAAGTAACTTGAAAGACACAAACCTGAAGAATTTTCATCGAAGTAGAAAAAAAATCCCTGAACAATAAACCACCAGACACATTCCCTCCATTTACACGTATGCCTTGTTCAATGCTTAGCCAGGGACTTGAGCACAAAATGTCCTATGTGGTCCAATAATAGCCACATAGGCCCTGCCTAGCCATTCTAAGGCAATTCTCAAGCCTCCCCAGCACCTCCTACCATCTTAGCATTCGCAGTTTTCTTGATAAGTATCTTGCTGTGGTGAACATTATCACAGCTAAGGCTAAAGCTTCACACAAATACACCCATGCTTATTTCCTTAGGATAAATTCTTAGAAGTGGTATTTCTGGGTCAACAAGTAAACAGGGCCTACTGTACAGCCTTACAACGGGCATTACTAACTGGCTCTCATAAAAGTAAGAATTTACACACCCAGCAATATGAGTCTCCAGCCTTATCTGCTTTCTACATCAACACTTATTTTTATCTTTGTTAATTTGAGAAATAAAAATAACCTCATATTAATTAATTTGCATTTCTTGGAAGACTAGCAAGGCCGGACATCTCTTCTATACTTATTGACAATATACACTTACTCTTTTATGATTTGCTTATTAAGAAACTTATCTATTCTTTTACTGATACATTAAAATCTTGGTACTGGTTTCTAAGCGTAGTTTATATCTTAAGGATATGAATCTTCTTTAGGATTCAAATATGGAAAAATATTGCCTATGAATTTTCTTTCTGTAGTGGTTTCCACTGTGTTTTGGTGATGTTTAGAAATTTATAATCTGAATACATCTGTTTTCTTTTATGGTTTTATTGTTCAATGTTCTGATGAATTTTCCTTTTTTTGTGAGTTACATAAATATTTATTTATATTTTCTTAGAGAACCTTATGCTTCCATTTTAAAATATTTCAATGAGTTAGAACTTACTTTAGATCAAAATTTGTTTCTTTTTAAAGACAGCCTACCAATAATAAATGCTGGAAGGGCTGTGGGGAAAAAGGAACCCTTCTCCACTACTGATGGGAATGTAGATGGGTGAAACTACTGTGAAAATCAGTACAGAGATTTCTCACAAAACTAGGATTAGAGGTCCCACTTAACCCAACTATTTCCCTTCTGGGTATTTTCCCAGAAGAATTAAAAACATTGTACCACAGCAATATATGCAACCATGTTTATAGCAGCACAATTTGTCATAGCTAAATCTTGGAAACAACCCAAATGTCCATCAACTGAGGAATGGATAAAAAAGATGTGGTATTTTTATACAATGGAGTATTACTCAGCTATAAAAAAGATAAACTCGAGGCTTTTATAGGTAAATGGGTGCAACTAGAGACCATACTCAGAAGTGAAATAAATTGGACTCACATGTGTAAACATCATATTGTCTCCCTAGTGAAAGAACCTGAAAGCATAAATAAAACCCAAAAGGTACAATAGATATTATGAAAGGGAAAGAAATTGCTCAAAGGAAGGAACAACCGGGGTGAGGGAAAGGAGAAGAAGAAAGAAAGAAAGAAGGAAGGGAAAAAATATGTATGCATATAGAAGGATAGCTGGGATAATTGTATTGCTGATGTCTGGTGCTTTATTGAAAGGAACAGTTAATGCTCAAATTTTTTGGACCAATTTTGCATGCTTATATCTGATGACCTGAACAACTAATTTGAGGGCAACAATATGCCATGTAAACATTGGTGAATTCCTACCATCTTGTTTGATGAAGCTCTGTATTGTTTCTAATTTTTACATTATTTTTAAATTCTCTTTCATGGTTTGATCAATCCTGCATTCTTACATCTGGAAATTTGAGCAACTTTGGTGAAGATAATAATATGTAATATAACAACCACTGTTAATTCCTATCATTTGGTTTTGAACCGTGTATCATTTTTGTTGTTTTTGCTTTGTTCTGTTTTTGTCTATGTTGTTATTTTATTATTTTTAGAATTCTCTTTATAATAAAAAAGACAGCCTATCATCTCAGAATTATTTGTGACAAAATGCACTCTTCCCCTATGGATGCGAAATGCTCACTTTTATTACATGTTAACTTGTTATATGCAATTGGGTTTCTTTTTGAATGTATTGAATATATTTTGACCCACTTTGTTGTGCCAGTGTCAGAACGTTTTAATCATTTCAGTTTTTCAGTTTTACAGTGTCTATAAACAATTGATGGTACAAATCCTTCACGTGTTTAGTGGACATTTTCTTGTACTATCTTATTCTTAAAGGTGAACTTTAGAATCATTTAGTTAAATTCTGCCTTACTCATGTCTCTCCTGTAGAAAGAAACACTTGAGCTGGATTAGATTCCAAAAGTAATAATAGGAAGAACAATTTTGTAACAGTGAACTCTCTGATGGAGGGATAGGTCTCTTCAGTAGTAAAAAAAAATACCTTAAAAGGAGATATCTATGGTACTCTCCAAATAGAATCTGAACACATCATTTAAAAATGATTCATAGGGGCTGGGGATATAGCTCAGTGGAATAAGCGCTTGCCTAGCAAGCGCAGGGTCTTGAGTTCGATCCCCAGTACCACAAAAAAAAAAAAAAGATTCATAGTAGTCTATATAGTCTATATTTAAAAACTGTTTCAAGTGACCTTCTCCAATACATTTTTATTGTTACCATTATAATTATTTCGGAAATTTCTTGACATCTTAAAATTTTAAGTGTATAATATAGTATCATTAATTGCAAGCACAATGCTGTGCAGCAGGTCCCTAAGACCTTTGCATCTTGCAACACTGCAACAGTAGTTCCACATTTCCCACATGTCTGGTATATTTTAAATTGGTTGTTGATGGTTTATAGGAAAAGTATTGACCATTTTCTTACTTGCACTCTAGTGGATATTCTTATTATTTCTAAAAGGCACTCTGCTTTGCGTGGGCTAAGCAATGGTACAAAGCTGCTAGGACACACAGCGGCAGACCTTGAAGTTCCTGCAACCATGGGAAGAAGTGCTGGGACCAGGCCATGATCGATGTCTCCAGGCACACAGAATCTAGGGAGAGGAGAGGTGTGAGCTGTAGCTGGAGGGGAAGTGGGGCTCTACGGGGCCATCTGGCAGAGCAAAACACAGCTTGGGTTTTCCTCTCAGAGTGTGTTCCTATTGCAGTTGCCTTTGTAGTTGATTTTGACAAGAAAGAAACTGTTGTAGGTTTGTCAGTCCAGATCAATGAGGCATGATCAATGAGCCTATCTCAGTTGCAGCAAAGTAGAGATCTCATTTCAGGAAGCTCATTTTTAAAATGGGAAGCAATTCTGTTCAATCCAGTGCACTGCAATGTTTAAATCAGCCCTAACACCGTGTGCAAAACAATGAAAAGTACTCGTGCACCTGTTATGTGGAAGCACTGAACCTAGGACAGGCTGCCTTGTTGGCCCCTGTCTACAGGAGGCTGAGCTCCTTGGGCATCTTCTCTTTGGGGCACATGGCACTCAAGCTCTGCAATCTTTTGAATAAAAATGAATTGTGGAAAAGAGGTTTAGGCAAGTGGGCAGGACAAGAGAGGGTAGCCATTAGGTTTTGGAAAGGTGGTGGTGGCCTCTAATCTGAAGCTTGACAGAAGACCTCCACTACTAAGAACCTTGGCTCTATCAGCCTGGCCAGTAAGAATCATTTTGAAGGATCTGTATCACAGCTGTCCAGATGAAGGGACTCTTTCCATCATTTTTATATCAAATGTACAAATCGTATTTTCATAAATGATGCTGCATTTATTTACTGTCAAGTACTTGAGTGTTGTTCTGCCTTGAAAATTATTAGACATGAGGAGAAAAATAATTAAAAACAGCTTATGCTGGCATTAATACTTAGCTCTGCCAATGGAAGAAAGCTGATATGGTATTTTTATAACCACAGAAAGCTGATTTTGGGGGCAATTTCCAGCTTACAAAACAGTAGTATTCCAAGAGCTTGTTTGAAAATCAGTTGGGTGGATCTCAGAATTCACAGGTCATAGGTTATTATAAGCAAAAGGTGAGAGTGCTACGACAGCGGCTGTGAACTGCTCTTATCTGCTGCACACCCGGCCTGGCTGCAAACTTCCTGAAATACAGATTCCACATACATGGTGAGCTACCAGCAAGTAGGCAGGGGGCTCCCCAGGGCCAGGGTTCTCACTGCCTATCCTGGCACTGGGCTGGGGTATCAGTTGTGGGATGGGCTGCAGGTAACCAGAAGTATGAGGCATGGCTGTCAAGTTCAATAGAGAATTGGGGAGAGGATGGCAGAACATGAGCCCTAGGCTAAGGGTTTGGGACAGGTTGGGGAGAGGAAAATCAAGACAAGAATAGAGGGCTTTTCCCCTTTTATCAATAAGTGGAGGGCAGGAGAGAATGGGCCATCACTTACTAACCATAAGAGGTAGCAAGTGCAAGGATTAGAGGATGCTACCCTCCCTCCCCTGACTTTGTGGAGGGGAGGGGAATCCCATCATACGTACATGAGCTTGTACCAATCCATCCTGTACAAAGCACACACCTCCCAGGGTCTCAAGGCTGATATTTGTTCAGTACTTTGGTTAGCAGGTCCTTACACATTCACTGAATCTTTGCTGCCACTGACAGATAAACTGAGATTCAGTCTGTACTGTATTAGAGTCAGGCAGGTCTTCACTCTTTCTCCCTGTGCCTGTGGTTTTCAATGCTGACTGCATATTGGAATCCCTGGGGAGATTTAAAACACTAATGCTTGGACCTCATCCTCACATCCTGTGAATTAGAATCTCTGGGGTGAAGTTGATTTGAATAATACATCTTCTTCAGGGCTGGGGATATAGCTCAGTGGAATAAGCGCTTGCCTAGCAAGCGCAGGGTCCTGAGTTCGATCCCCAGTACCGCAAAAAAAAAAAAAGAATTGTACATCTTCTTCTACTGAATATGGTCAAAATAGTGTCATTTCAATAAATGACCAACATAAACATTTACTCACAGGAAGGCCCACCTTATTGGGCCCTGCAGCTCTAGACAAACTGCTGAAGGCATCTAGAGACTTACTCTTTCCAAGCAGGACACACATACAAGTGGCCCAAGCACCAGGAACCGATGCTTCAGTTAAAATCATAACATTTATTGGGTGTGGTGGTGTACTCCTGTAATCCCAGCACTTGGGAGACTGAGGCAGGAGGATGGCAAGTTTAAGGACAGCCTGGGCTACACAGTGAAACAAAACCAGCCTGGATTGTGTAACAAGGCCCTGTCTAAATAAAAACAAAAATAAACAACAAAACCCGCAAAACAACAACAAAAATACCTGAGCATCTTCCCTAGACCAATAAAATCCAGTGATATTTTAAAACACTGATACCATCCTCAGACACAGGACAACCTATACCTATCCCCTCCTAACACTAATTTGCTCATAACTCCAGAGGCAGTCATTTAATTCAGCTAACAGTTTACAGTTCTACTTGGGTCTCCCACTTAGAAGATGCTGAGGGCCAGGGCTGTCCCTCACCCATCTCTGGTGCACAGCATAGCCCTCTGCAGTAAGCCTCCCATTTGATTTTAAAAATACTTTTAAGAAAAAAGTCAAATTGGGCCAAAAAAGTCCTTCAGTATAATAATATCTTTTCCCCCTAAGGTACAAAAGTACTTTCTTTTTCTTTTTTGAAAAGATATAATTGTCCCCTGGATGGTTAAGAACTCAATCCCGGTAGCTCCAGTTCCCCAATTAGGTACACTCCCTCCATTTAGTGAGCTAATTGTTTTTTTTTCTTCCTTTCTACCTTGTTCTCCCGCTGAGCCTTACAGCATTAGCATGGAAAGGGAAATAAGGTTGAAGTTTCCCACAGAAATCGCTATAAATAGTCTCTACCACGATCCTCAACCTCTCCCCGAGCCTTCACACAAGTGAGAGAGAGAGAGAGCTGTCTGTATTTCAAATGGCAGTAGGGTGGGCTTGAAATGGTGACTTGCTCAACCAAGCAGTCCTGCTGTTTTTCATCTCAGAGCACAGGTGACACATGCCCAGCACCTGTGTAGGGAGCCGAAACCCCTACTTCTGTCTTCTTCTTCTGCCTCCTGTGCCTGGCTTCTCTGACCTACAGCCTTCCTGCCCAGTATCCGGGGGCTTCTTTCCAATTTTTCCATGTTCCTCCTGAATCTTGTTGCTCAGAGTAGGACCCAACACCCTACATTGACCAAAGCTTCCACCCTTGGGGCAGACTGCGATTCTTCTTTGTGGAGTACTCTAATTCTAATAATAAAGCTCAAGTTTGGCCTCTACCAGAATAGCACATTCTGTATACCACCTGCTAACAGGCAGAGTAAGGCTCCCTTTGATCCCTCTTTAGTATCAAGGGGATGTTTCTTAGCCTGGTGTGATTCACTGGGTCAAAGTCTTTTATGACTTGAAACTCTAATGTTGTCCATACCAACTGGGTCAGGCCATCTTGGTTTTTCACATACCATCTCTTGCATGCACGTTATTGCTTCCTCATTCTTTCTTTTCATAAAGCTAAATCAAAAGATTTATAAACAAATACTTACACAGGACTTACTACATATCTGGCCCTCTAAGCTCTTGACATTTAATTCTCATGGCATTATGAAGTAGGTTCTGCTGGCTCCTCTTTACAGATGGGAATATGGAGGAGCACAGTTGTTAAGTAACTTGCAAAGGTCACAGTCCCCAAGGGTTGCAGTTAAAATTTGAACCCATGTTGCCCAGTTTTAGACTCTATCACCATAATTTTAAATACTTGTGGTTTTCATGTTTGGGCAGGTTTTCACCAAGCCAAAGTTAAACAATGAAAAGGGGATAATCCCCTCACCTGCTCATGAGAAGTGGGAATGCAGTGAAGCACAAGCTCTGACCTAGAGACCACCTCCACTGCATGTCCACCTGAGGACCTGGCAGACGGGGACACCTTGCACATTAAAGCCAAAGAGGAGGACTATGTCTGACTCCCCACTCACTTTGTTGTCTGGAGTCCTATAAGTTTGCCCCCCACGTTACAATCAGGAGACTGTTAGATCTAACCACCTATCTGTAGTCAGATTTGTGAGAAAACACTTTCAGGAGGAAGAATCCTGATGCTTCAAGATCAGAAATGAGCTTTTGTTGAATGAAAATATAAACATATAAAGGATGATTTCATCATTTTGTGACAAAAAAATGAAATTTTAAAGGTGCTTATAGATATGCATGCATATACACAGACATATCACATATGCACACAGGTGCATACACGCACATTTAATTACATGTACACTTTGCTTTAATATGTATATCTAATTTTTAATGAAATAGAAAATTAAAAACCCATGAAAGTTATTTCCATCTGTCTTGGAGAAGGGATAGGAAAGGAGTCACACAATTATTTAATGTAAAATGTTTGTAAATCTACCATTAAACACAGTCTGTGTTCGTATAAGATATGATGTGTCTCTGTCTGTGCATTTTTAAAACATAGTGGTGAAGTACTTAGAACTCTGCAGCCAGTTACCTGGGCTTGAATCCCATCTCTGCCACTTTCTAATTATGTGAACTCGGATAAGTTACTTAACTTCTCTGGGCCTCGGCTTTATCAATGGTAAAAGGGACTAATAGCAGTATGTACCTTCTTGAGTAGTTGTAGGAGTTAAAATTACTCTCTGTAGACCAGCATCCAGCACACAGGAACTGCTCTATACATATTAGTTCATATTATATGAGTACTATTGTGATAAAATACAAGTTCATTTTAAGGGTAGCAAATTTGGCCATTATGTGTGTGAATAAACTTATTATAAGATAATACTAAAGGCACTATTACTCTATGTGAGGCCTTACACATTTTTTGGCTATGAAGGAGTCTACTGTGAACAAAGCTGAGAAGTACTGGCCAAGGGTTAAATTGGTAAGTTACCGGCAATGACGTCAATCAAGTTATCATTTAGCCAGGTTTGCACTCAGGATTCTATTCAGGAACCATGCTGGTTTTATTTAACAGGATATCAGTTGGAAAGAGTACTAGAAACAGATTTTTATAGAAGATGCCAAAATTTTACTGAGGCATGCCACAGCTTGTCACAGAGGATCAGCAAGATTTATATGTGGCAGATTTCATAGCAAAATCTGAATCTGCCACTTTTAAAAGGGCTGCCTTTTTAAAAAAAACTTACTTATTTGTTTGTTTGAGACAGGGTCTCTATTTGTAGTTCAGGCTGGCTTTGAACTCACTATGTAGCCCAGGTTGGCCTCAAACTTGCAAACATCCTCCTTCCTCAGCCTCCCAAGCACTGAGATTACAGACGTGTGCCACCATTCCAAGCCTGAATCTTCCATTTTTGAGAGGACCTACCACGCAAAGAAGGGAAAGATGTTCATCAAATTCCATGGTACCCAAAGTTGGGATAAGAAAAGGCAGATAAAAAGGAATTTCTTGTAAGTACTAAGCAGGAAGGGAAAGATGCTCCTGGGCTCCAGGGTATATGGTGTGCAGGTAGAACGGAGGCTCTCCATTCTACTTCATCTTACCTCTTTTCTACGTTTGTGTAGTCAAGAGACATTACAGTCAGTGCAACTGGTTATAAAAGGGCCAGATGGTTCAAACCATCTTCCACTATACATTCTGATCAGGGAATTGGGCCGTCAGGGAATTGGGCCATGACTTTTTAAGACAGGGGAGGGAGGGAGATCCAGGATGGATGAGGGAGATGAGGGAGGGACGGAGGTCTGGGTTGACTCCCTCATCCAGGATGAATGAGGGAGAGAGATCCAGGATGAATCCATGCACCGACAGTTGCAGAGCATGCTCAGGGGGCATCTCAGCCCTGCAGGGCTGGAATAGCTGGAGTCGCCGTTACCACCCAAGCAGATGCTCCAGAATGATCCCAAACTCAGAAGTTTGGGCTCTCAGCAAACAAAGCAATGCTGCTTCCCAAAGCCTCTGTGCTCTTTACATCATCTCAGCAAGGCCGGTAAGAAAGATGCTAGAAGTGAGGCCAAGCTCCAAGGTGCTGAATTTCTTTCCACCAAGCTCTTGACCAAGTGCCAGAAAGTCAGTCCTGAAACATCCCATGATCCAGCTGAGAAGAGCTCCAAGAATGAGGAAAAAAGTGTCACCTGAGGATGGCAGCACCTCAGCCTACCAGGAAATGTACTGCTCAGCCTCTTTTTCCTGACCTGTAGCAAAATGTGGTTAGGGCTAGAAATGCAGATTCCTGGGCCCCCTCAGCCATGTGGCCCAGAAATCTGCTTTTTGACAGTCAGCAGGGTGACTGTTATGCACAGTGAATTGCTAGAACCACTGTCTTAGGGGTCAACTCTAGTTAATAAAAATGTCATAAAGAGCCAGTCTTGCTTCGCAACATGTGCCTCACTGGTGACAATGAGAAGCATAGCAATGGCTGGAGCAGCGGCAAACACACTAGTTCCAGAACGCTCACATCTGAGAAACTGACCTTGTGCTAGGAGGTGAGGGAGGCCTACCTTCTCTGTTACAACTCAGTGGTTAAGTTCACTGAACATCATAGCTTAGCCTAACCTGCTGTAAATATGTGTTTGTTTTTTTTTACCGGCAATCGAACTCAGGGCCTTGCGTTTGCCAGGCAGGTACTTATTCTGTTAAGCTACATCCCCGGCTGTAAATATGTTATATTAGCCTGTGCCTAGGCAAAGTTTTCTCACCCAACTCCTATTTTATAATAAAGTGGTGAAAGTCTCAGAATGGATTAAATGCTGAAAGTGAAAATCAGGATGGTATATGAATACACTTTCACATCATCATAAAGTTAGAAAATTGTGACCTGAACTACCCTAAATTGGAAATCATCTTGGTTTAAAATTTCTGCAAAGGTGGATCAAGATTTAGGAGCCACAGAGCCATTGCTAGAGATCAGATGAGCATCCCCAGACCTGTAAGGGAAACAGTCAACTGTCGGGACCAATCTAGCTAGACGATGAGGCTTCTGAGAGCGTTGCTGGGCTGGGGAATGAGGCCTGGGTGTCCAGCTGCAGAGAACAGGGTAGCCCTCATGCGAGGCCAGCATGGCAGGTCCCCTGCTTGCAACACAGGTGAGAGCCTCGTGGCCAGCTGCAGTTGCTGGGCAGCAAGGCCGAGGCACCCTGCCAGACTGCAGACCTATATGGCAGCAAAGTAGCCACTACTTTTTCTTTCTCTTTAGACACCATGGAAAAACAGGAAAGTACATGAAAATGACCCATATTCTTATTAGCTAGAGATAACTGTTTTAATAGTACCTACTTTTCATTTTTGTACCTGTATGTGTGTGTGTATGTGTGTGTATATATATATATATATATATACACACACACACACACACACACACATGAATCTAAGTTATCACTTACTTTATATACTTTTTCTATGTGTACATCATGTGCATATCCCCATCTCATAAACATCCTTTATCAACACTGAAGGGCTGACTAGTATTCCCTTTGTCTACCTATTCATAACTAATTCCCTCTAGTCGACATTTAAATAGATTCCTTTTTACTGTAATGGATAATTACCTAACACCTCCTATTATTAAAAAAAATAAATCTCCAAAAGTGCAATTGTTGGGTAGTAGGACATATACAATGCTAAAGTTCTTGCTTACTAATACCAAGCAGTTAAACTCACCACTAATGCTGAGCTATTTTTTTCAGAGAGACTATGCCAATAACCACACCCATTAGCAAAATATGTAGCCATCTCACATTGCACACGCTCATATTCAGGACTGCTATTCAAAAAATGCCAATTTTATATACTAAAATATATTATATCTATCTTTCTCAGGGAATTATAAGGTCCTTGAGAACAAGGCCGTTGTTTGGATGAGGGCCTGACACATAGTAAATGCTCATTAAATATTTGTTGGCTGCATGAATGATTCCAAAGGGTCAGTCTGGACTTGGGGTGCTGATCTGTGCCTCCTCCAGGTCTAATGAGAAAATCTGTCATGTCCAAGGTCTCTGGCTCGTCATCTCCCTGCAGCCTTCTCCTCCTGTTCCTGCCACAGCTTCTGAAACTTGGCCAAGGATGACAAACCAACCAGATTATTTTCCTTAAGACCGAGCAAAGAGACACAGAAATGGAATGTGTTGGTATTAAAATGATCTTCTTGGAAGATACAGAGAGTGGCTACAAACCACAGCAGCTGAGGTCCCTACAGTCACCCTGGCTCCTGTACTCCTCAGGGCTGGGTGCTCAGTCTGCCTTGGATTCTTTGAGGGCTGACTCCTTTCAAGCAGGCCCCTTTTACCTAGGAGGATGTGTGCTCACGTTCTGTTCTTGGAACACAGACACTCGGTGGAGATGTTCCCTTTGTCATCTGCTCAGGTAACAGTCACAGCTTGCAAGAGGGGCCAATCAGACAGAAACCGGCACAGTAAAAACTGAGCAAGATGCAATTTAACAAGGAGCATAAACATAGACAGTTTGGAACTTAGATTAAAAATAAGAAGTCTGAATATAGAACGAGTGCTGTTTTTGTCAAAGAAATCTATTGCGATAAATGTCAGTTTCATCTGCATTTATGATTTACCCTTAAGATGTTAAAGTCATCACCGTTATCGGCCTACCTGAATGCTCTCTGATGGCACGGCTCATATTTCATTCTCTTGTGTGTCTCCAGAGCCAAGCACAATGCCTGGTCTGAGGCAGCACTTCATGAATGAGTGCAAAGTAAAGGGTGAAACCTAAAACATAAAAGAGTAGCAAAGCTTCCACAGGCCTGCAGCTTTCAAAATCCCGTTTCACCTCGCTTATTTCAAGGGTAGTAGATGCTCTCTTCACTGAGCTCTACTTTTGATTCACCTAATCCCATACTCACTTCTTTGCTAAAATGTCCAGATCAATGCCCTCCGCATACCAAAGGTCAGCTAGTTGGTACTGTAGTTTACCAGGCTACTTCTGTTCTTTCTTACCACTTAGGTTGTATATTTACCAAGAGAGCATCTGTGTTTGTTCCCAAACCTGTTTATGTCAGTTGTATTCATTCTTGTACTTATGTAATCTAATTACTTATTACGTAAATTAATGAACTATCTGTGCCTAAGGAAAGAGCTTCTATTTCTATAAGTTGAGTGTTTTGGAAAGACTTGATGAAGATGAGCACATTAAAATAACTACTGTCAAAGTAGGGTGGACAAGACAACTGTAAATGACTATAGTTGTGCAGGGAAACATACTCTGTGGGTATATAAATTCTTACAAAGAAATTGAATCTAGAAATTATGGAGGATACAATATGGATTTTATTTGTGCAAGTGACATGATGCAGAATTATATGTATCTATTAATAACATAAACAGGAACGTCATGAAATAGTACCTGTGCTTCTCCTATGTAATGCCCTCTGAACGTTGGTCTCTATCCTAAGCGATTCAAGTTTTTTAATGTTAGTCAGGCCCCACGAATGTGATCTGGTAACTCAGTTTGAAAAGACATTGACTTAATCCCACTCCCTCATCTTGTTGATGAGGAACTGAGACAGGGGAAGATTTAAGGGCCCTATGAAAATCTCCCAGCCAGTGAGTCAGAATTACAATCCTCCTTTTCAGAATCTGTGTTCTGCTCATTGTTGTACCCTGAGCAGCCCTTGCTCAAAAAGCAACTGACCTAGCACAATTTCCTTTGCAAAAAGTAGAAGGTGGAATGAGGAACTAGATGACAAGGATACACCTGCGGAGGCCAGGAAGAATCTCCTTCCGTCCCGATGCTCCGCAGTTCAAAGGCAAGTACACACAGGTGTATGCGGTTTGTCCCAAACCAAGACATGCCAAGTCTCTTGTGCTATAGACACATATTTGGAGCAGGTGAACCACGTACCTGGGCTGAACATGTGAGTTTTCTAATTTTAGAATGACTGCAGTTCCACATGGGAAAGCTCTAGACAATAAAATTAGGAAGGAGTTTGCAGTTCTGCAAAGCTTTTGCTAAGATGAGATGAGCAAGAGACAGATTCCTTGCTTTCTGGCTGACCCACGTTCTACATGTTTCACAAACAAGTAAATGCCTCAAAAATTTTCCTATGGTCTGATCAGCCCTCTATCTGTGCATCCCAGCCCCAAATTACCATTTCAACATATCTAAGCCCAACGTTCCCAGTGAGATCTTCCTACCATCTCCCTAAACAAGCTAGTGATACCAACATTCTTCATAAATAACCCAACTGAATTGTCCTTGTTCGTTCATGACTCTGAAAAGTCTCCTGATACTAAATGAAGCAAGCCCTCAAGGCACCTTGATTCTAGGTGGCCATGATTAGACACAGGCAAGAGGAAGGGGTAGAAATTCAGGAGTCTAAAGAGCTGCCCTAAGTCTGCAGGTCATGCCAGACAGACAGGAGAGGAAGGCCTAAATTCAGGTTCGCAGGCACCTGACCAAGGCCTTCACCACACCCTTTTGGTCATTAGAGCGAGACTCATGAAAATATGAGAACCAGATGGGCAGCCTGGGAACTGCAACATTTCTGAGGGTTAAGCAAGCAGCCACTCAACAACTTAGCTAGGGTGCATTCTGTCCCTTTTAAGGGATATTAAAAATCCCTTTTGAAGCTAGGTCATCACTCCTTCCTTGGGAGGGTGTGGCAGATATTCTAAACTGTGGATTGTGCCACCTTCTGCCTGCCTCCAGCTAATATTTCTGTGTTTTACAAACTGACAACCAAGCAGATAAAAATGTTCTATCCCAAGCTTCAGACTACTGATTTCACTCCTGTAGCAGTTATTTTCTAAATCACATACTAAGTACTTAGTCAAGGTTGTGCGCATCATTATGATACTTGGGTTCTCGTGCTATCTATCCATCTGTGAGATGGGCTCCCGGAGGGCAAGGAAGAGAAGACCCATTTCTGTGTATGATTCTAGCACCTAAAGTGTTAGAATCTACATATGGGATAGCATCTCATTCCAAGAGAATAAAATATAGTCATTACTTGGTATCCCTGTGGGACTGGTTTTAGGATCCTCCCCCTTTCACATCCAGCCCCAAAACATGGCACGGAGGAAGACAGATGTTTTTTCGAGGTCATCGTGGATCACCAAGTGGCTTGGGCACCTTTAAGGTTCAAATGCATCCAGGATAACAGAGTCAAGGGAGGATGTTTGGGCTACAGCAGCAGTGTACCAAACAGGGTAGAAGTGATACTACTATCACCTCTGCTGACTTTGGCGGGAAAGGTAGGGAAGAGTGAAGAGCAGAGTACCAGGGAAACTGTGTTGTTGGTGAGAGAACTTTTTATTTATTTATTTTTTGGTACTGGAAATCAAACTCATGACCTCAAGCTTGCCAGGCAAGCGCTTACGCCGCTGAAGCCGTATCCCTGGCCCCTGGTGAGAGAATTTATGAGCATATGGAAAGCTTCCCCTTTCTGCAGGGACTTCCTTGAAATGACTAGGGAGACATGGCAGTAGCAGATGGGAACAGAAGCCAGTGAAACACACTTCACATCAACAAGGGAGCAGCGAGTGGGCTACCCACACATGGCTAGAAAAAATCCACACAGTCCACCCAGACAGCCATCGGGCAGTGTGTGCAGAGATTATAAATGCATTTATTCCCACTCTTGGAGAATATATATATATATATCCTGAGAAAGAGTCCAAAAGAAGGAAAAATTTCCAGGCAGCAAGAGGTGGCATCAAAATTTAGGAAACTGGAGACTCCATAAATATCCCTTGGGGAATGCTTATTTAAATCCCACATGCTCATTTTAACAGAACGCTGTGACAGTTTAAAAGGACTGATTTCAGGACCTTCCAGCAACATGAAAAAATGCACAACATCAACTTTAAAACTGTCTCTTCCCCAGGACTAATCATATTCGAACAGTAATGCACAGGAACAAAGGCAACACAGCAGATGCAAATGTAACAGGGACCACTCCCTGCAGTGCAGTGATGCCGAGGGCTTGCCGCCTAGGCTTCCCCCGCTCTCCACGCTGATGATCTAGGATGTTTTCAAATAAAAAAGGAGACTATTATCACACATATCCAAACATGAACCAGAACACCACTAAGCAGAGATCACCAGGCAGAGGCAGAGAAAGGGATTCAGAAATCTGATCATTCTGTAGGCAGGAAAAGTGTGCATGGTTCTCAGCTCTCCGGTCCTGCAAGCCCCGTTCTGCAGCACGGCTGCCCATGCTAGCTGGGAGTGAAGCGGCTCTTAGGCCCACAGTTAAGAGCTCTCCATGAGCTCCCATCTGCCTATTAAGAGAGAATGAGGAAGAGAGAGCTCCCTCTCAGGGACAGGCAGGTGCACGTGGCAGGAGGCCCGGGGAGGCAGCTCTTCAGGAAAGAGCTCAGGCCCCACAGTAGCCAGGATCCATACACCACTCCTCACTCACAGCCCGGGGGGGGGGGGGGGAGGGTGGCCGTACTCACCGCTCAGGGGGGATGTGCTGTTTTCCAGGGCTTGGCAGGCAGCCAACACAATACCTGTGGGGAGAAGCAGAGCGGAAAGATAAGCATCTACTCAGCAAATAGCATCCTCAGAGGATTGGAGGACAAGCCCTCTGAAAGGCAAAGGCTTGGTAGTTTTACAAAGTGGCCCAAAGACAAGCCTGGTTACCTCCTTTGTAGGGCTCAAAGCAAAATAAAAACATGGGACTCCTATGAGCAGGAAGAAAATGCTCACAGAAGGCACTCAAATATCAGTGTTTTCCTTCCTGCCAGTCTCTTTCTCCACCTGTCATGGTGTTTCATGGTTTTAAAAATCTGTTTTTATAGCAGGAAAACATGCATGACGTATTTACCATTTGAACCATTTTCAGTGTACACTGTAGTGACCTTAAGTTCATTCACACCTTGGTGCTCGTCAAGGGTGATTTTGTTCGCTGAGTATGTCATTGCTCTCCTCACAGAAGAGCCATGACCCAGCTCGGGGTGGGGCAGTCCACTCAAGTGTCTCTTCTTTCCAGGGACTGGACTCCCCAAGCCAAGGTGGACGGGTGACCTCCAGCAGGACTGTACTTTCCATGCCAGGATGTGGTAGGTACCTGGATCAGCAGAAGTGCGGAGGCCTGCCCCTGTCTGATTGCCTGCTGATAGCCTATGGAGTTGCCTGCCTAGGATGGTGACAGCTGTCACCACATACTAACCTGAGATGCCATAGGTACATGTACCTAATCCCAACATTTTTAGTGTCAAGGCTCCACCAGAGGCAGAGTGTGGCAGGGACAATGAGCACCAGATGAGGCAGGAGATTGTGGCAGGCAGCACCCTGGGAACCAAGGCTCTAAGCCTGTAGTGCACGTTATATTGTCATATTGGACTTATAAGACACAGATCCTAAGATAAAACCATACAAATTTCAAGACTGCGACTACAGAGTATTAAATCTCAAGTTCAGGGCCATTACAAGTGTGACCTCCGGCCTCTGTGTGACCCTCAAAACAACCCAGGCCAACACATGACCTTATATGCCCTCATGGTATAGTACCAGAAGTTTTTGGAAACAGAGCAGCAAAATTCCAATGAAGAAGGAAACTTGCCTGAGTTTTGCAACCCGCAGAAATTAACTTCTCAAAAGTGAAATGCAGGGAAATGGCCCAGCCAGGCAGAGGGGCTGGGCCTCAGGCGGGTTAGTCCCAAAGGCAGATCCATCGAGTCAGCACAGAAAACAAAAGTCCTGTCTGTTACTTCTCATTGCAGGACCCATGCATCCCTTGCCGGCAGGCTACAGGGCTGCTGGCCCCTTTTCACTTAGGCTGGGAACACAGCGATCTTAATTCTTGGAGGCAAACACATTTAGAACAGATAAAGCAGTCACACAACTTTGCTTCTGGCCTTTGACCTGAGAAGCATCATAAGAACTTCTGATTTTTTTTACTGGGGCCTCACATGGATTCTGTGACACTCCTCCAGAGTTCTGCACAAGATATTTGGG
Organism: Dinomys branickii; assembly: GCA_004027595.1. Taxonomy (NCBI): domain Eukaryota; kingdom Metazoa; phylum Chordata; class Mammalia; order Rodentia; family Dinomyidae; genus Dinomys; species Dinomys branickii. The sequence continues at coordinate 84,295 of PVLD010004442.1, forward strand.
TTGCAGTTGGGGTCAGGGCAAGGAGCTTGGGAGATGTATGTAAAATCACATATCTCTTCTCTGTGCCATTCGTGGCCCACAGATGCTAATTTTGGGAGCAAGCCCCTTAAGATTGTACAGGTACATTTCAAAGGGTGAGTGCAATGCACACACCAGGTGTTCAAGTGAGACACTCCTGCTGTGACCAGGAAGTCTCAGTGGTCACACAGTTTCAGCTGGGGAGTAGTCACATTCGGACTTTGCTGGCACTGCCACAAACTACTCTGGGCTGAAGTCAGCCAGTGACCTGTAATCATGTCAATGGATGATATGGGAGATGCTTTACATACCTCTAAGGGCGAGCATGACTGGTCTGTTACACGCTGTGCCTGAGCTAATGAATGATCTTCACGTCTCCTTCCTGCCCCACATCCTATCAGTCAAGGTAAATACCTCACAATTCCTGGGCCCACGGCAGCCTCTGGAGCACAGACACCACCAGGAAGAGGAGGGCAGGGGCTGACCCTGCCCCCAGCCTTGAGCAAATTACTTTGTCCCTTCTGTTCCTCACCTGTAAGCTACAACCTGCCAAGTTCACAACGGTGTTTCAGGAGTTAATGTCTGCAAAACCACTGTGTTCCACAGATGAAAGATGCTGCATTTTTATTCATAATTTGAGTAGCACAAAAGAATAATTCCTTTCCATACCCTCATCTTCCCATGGAAAACAGCTTCTTGACGCCCTGGCCTGACTCTGCAATCCTGATCTGTGACCAACTTCAGCAGAGGGGGCCCTGTGATAGGAGGTGAGGCCTCTGCTTTCTCTTTACCACAGAGTGAGCTCACTACAGGGGCCCTGGGCCAGGAAGATGGGGCTTGCAAGGGGTAGGAGGTCTTCCCTATTCTGTGGTGGGCGAGGTACCACTTATTGGGTACGTATAGATTCAGGTCTAGCACTAGGGTTTTGCATATGTTATCTTACTTTGTCCTCATAGCAACGCAGGCATCTCCCTGTCTTCCTGTCCAGCTGGTGGGAATACTCAGTTGTGTAGATAAGGAGACTGAGATTTAGAGAGACTAAGAAATTTGTCCATTCTCCTACAGGCAAACTCAGACTCAAGCCTGTACAAATGCTGTGCCTAAAAGAGTATTTCAGGGTTTAGTCCCCATCAGGAAGCAGTGGCAGTTAGGAACCTCCAGAGGGAAACAAAGGAAAGAATGTGAGAGTACCGCCCCTGGCCAGCTGCCCAATGCAGTGGCTCAGGGAGAGACACGGCTCAGGCACAGACTTGGTGGCTGGAGCCACAGGTTCCTCTCATCTGAGTTTCAAAGCTGTTCTTCACGGGTCCTGGAAGTAGGAAGGCAGGATCAAGGGCCACTCAGCCCGAGAGTCACCCTCTGGGACAGGAATCCCTTTCAGGCCGTTTCTGCCAACATCCCATTTTGTCAAATAGCTCCAAAATGGGAAATCCCAAGACTGTGGACTTCAAAAGGAAAAAGAAAAGAAGGGGTAGTGTTATGGGGAAAGCCACACATAACGGAAGAAAAATCTTATGAAACCCGATCCCCGCCCCTAAAGCAGACAGACTCCAGGCCTGCCTTTAAGGCAAGACCAGGGTTCCACGCTTCTAATTAAGCTGTTCGGAGCTCAGACAAAAGATTGCAACAGAAACAATACAGAAAGAGAGGGCAGCCCATTCATCTGGGAGTTCACAGAAGTAGAGTCACTTTGAAATTCACCCACGGATGTGCCAGTGGAGATGCTGTTGAGACCTGCGGGCACCCATGTCCCCCAGACCAAGGTATCCCCATTCCAGCCTCTTGCTCCTGCATGAAGCAATTCCAGATAAGGACTCAGGCTGTGCCTTCACTGTGGGATATTCTATCCATCATCCATTACCTGGCAAACCCTTCTTCTGTGGGCACTCTGTTGCAGTGCCCAGACCAGGGAGTATCACCCTCAAGCCCGTGGCTAGGCTGTGTGTAGCTCTGGCTTCTGCTGCAGCCAGTATTTGCTCTTAGGCTCCTGCCTATCCCAGTGGATGGGTCAGCAGTTCCCTTTAGACCTGTGGTGGTGAACCTATGGCACACGTGTCACAGTGGCTCTTTGTTAGCACTGAAAACTCTAAAAGGTTTGCCATCACTCTCTAGACCATCCAGCTTCACATCTTATTGTGTTTGGACCCCTCAGGCAGGCTTCTAGGGTGAAGAGTGAGGCTCTGGTGCAGAGGAGATGTGGGGAAGCTGGAGGGAGGTGCAGGAAACTCTGGGTACCCAGGGGTGGTAAGGGCCCCACCTTGGGTGAGGACTGAGGTGCTATGGGAGGTGGCAGAGTGGGACCAGAGGGTAGGGCAGAAGGGAGTGTTTAGGACGTGCAAGGTTTCCCATCCCTCTCCTACCATGCTGGGGGTTAAGAGGCACAGAGCCAGGAGCTTGGGATGTACTGGGTGGTACCTAGAGGACAGGATCTTATAGCCTTGTACAAGGTCTGCAGGGGCACCCAGACAGGCACAAAAATATATACAAACGGGCCACACAGAACCCGAGCCTGGCAGTGTAGGGTCATGGCATCTTCCCTTAGGAAATACATAACTGCACTTAAATTTTATCTGGATTTTCCCTGCCTGGCAAAAATTGCCCAGCCGCACAATTTCATTAACGCTCTTAAATCTAAGAGGTTGCTATCTGGATGAAGATGTCCTAAGGGTGAGAACTAAAAAGAAAGAAAAGAGAAAGGCTGTGCAGATATGGGCAAAGAGGGGAGCTATGGGACAGGACGTCCGAGACCAGCCACGCGTAGGATATTGGGGCAGAAGCAGCCGTGTGGCATCCCCAGTGGAAAGCTGTGCTTTCTCTCCTGGGAAGAGGTACCCACCCGCTCACTGTTTCAAGCAATGCTAGGACACTGCAGAGGACATCAGGTGAAGCTGCAGAGGAATCTGCGGAAGAACTGGCCAAACGGGCTTAGGAGAACTCAGGACGATAAAAGAGAGTTTAGAAATATGTGACATGGGAATGAATCACCTTGGGCAGATGGGCCCATGGGACAGAAGGCTCTTTCTGTCACCATCCCAACCTCACAGATTGGTCCTTGCAACCCAAGAAGAGAGTCTAATGGAGAGATTACAGGGCTAGCATGCTTCAGGTAGCAGGTACTGACACATAGAGCAAAGATACCAACACTGCAGGGTGGGAGCCACTGTTAGTTATAACTCCCCAGTCAGTGAGGACTGATGCCTACACTCAAACCAGCCATTGACAAGCCAGCACACAAGCGAACCAGAAGAAATTTTTATGCCTGGGAGCGAGGACAGACTGGAGGGAGGAGGGAGTCTCCTGAGTTCCCATCTCCTATGTGTGAGTTATGGGATTATTACTGTGAGTGATGTCATGATTAATAATAGCAGCTACAACAACTGTTGAGCACTTACTATGTGCTCTGGATCATCTCACCCAACACTCAGAGCACAAAGTAGGTACTCTAGATTGAGTATCCCTTATCGAAAATGTCCAGGAACGGAAGTGTCTGACATTTCTTTGTGTTGTGGAATATTTGCATACATATAATGAGATATCTCAGGAATGCAACTCCTATCTAAACACGAAATGCATTTACATTTCATGTATGCCTTACACATGAAGGTGGAAGGTAATATTACAGAGCTTTAGTGAGCCTGCATTTTGACTGTACCCTGCCATAGGAGCCCTGGTATAGAACTTTTCACTTGTGGCATTAAGAAGTCTCAGATTTTGGAGCATACTGGATTTCAGAATTTTGGATTAGGCATTCCTCAATCTGTATTATGCTCCCATTTTCAAGGAAAGACAGTGGAGGTATAGGGTATTAAGTAACCTACCCAGGATCACCAAGTTCGTAAGTTACAGGCACTGTAGCTCCTGTTACAGGGCTGGCTGATTTTGCTAATTAAGTTCACTCCTGTGACGTACAGCCAAAGAACACAGTGTGCCAGAAAAGACCACCTGCTCCCCCTTTCACCTAGACATAGCCCGATACGCACAGTAGTGTGGGGAACGCAGCTGGGGAGCTCAGACACTAGGGTCATCTGTAAACGGTGTTATCTTTAACAACTCTTGTCACCTCTTTCAATCTCAGGCCCTTTATGTTTAAATGGCAGAGTTGGACCAGAAGGTCGGCCACACCCCTAGATTCCAGGCGTTTAGGAAGATACAGCACTGTCTATCTAGCACTGTCCAGCTGGGGACAGACTGGCCTTATTTCAACCCTTTATATAGAGGGATCCCCTGCCTTCAGTTGGGGCTCAGACAAAATGATGGTTATCGTGTGCATTGTCTTAACGAGACTGTGCTCCGTTTATGACAATTTTGTCTTCCAATTTAGCATGGCATTCATATCAATTATCAGAAGACAAATGAGATCCTTAACTAGGGTACTTTCCATTTCTATATTTTCAATGCAGTCATAATGTTGCCTTACTAATATTTCCCAAGGGTCAGTGAGTTTGGGACCCTCAGTTGCCCTTCCTAGTGATCCTTGGGGCCATAAGCAGTGAAGTCTGACTTGATGAGTCTAAGGCAATACTTTGTGATTATGACAGCACGGAAAATAGACCAGTATTATCTGAAAGCTCAGAGGAATTTTCCATGAGACCTGGGTTCAAATTCTACCTCTGCAACTTGTTAACTGTGAGACCTTGGCTATATGATCTAACCTTGCTAAGGCGTGGTATCCATCTGCAATATAAGAACAGCTCCTCACAAAACTATGGTAAGGGTTAGGTGAAAAGAAATGAAACAGAGTATGTGAAGCCTCTAAACCACGGTGAGCATCCATTGTCCAAGGCAGTCGATGGTTGCTTCATTCTACAACTTCCCAGAAGTTGATGATGAGGAAGAATTGGTCATGGTGCCCCATCCCTGCCTTGCCTCTGGGTCTCAACAACAGGCTGTCAACCAAGGGGCTTTCACGCTGAGACCCCAGCGTGACTTGCTTGCAAGCCACTGACGTTGCAGGACACTGACCTTGAAATTATACTTATTGAGCAGCACCTACTTACTATGAACAAATTTTAAAAAAGAAATAAATCTGAGATTTGTGACTTGCCTTCAAAATGGCCAAAATATCAAAATGGGACAGCATCAACAGCCACGTTACAGAAGTGAAGTTTTCACACTGTAGCACAGGAGGACAAAGTGTGCATCACTGAAGCTACCAGGACTACCCATCAAAGGCACCACACTGATCCCACGTCTGAAACAGCAGCTCCAACCTCATCGTACTCCCAAGACCTGCACCTCAAGTCACAGGTTCAAAAGTAAACTCCGCCCCCTCCACTTGCATTCTAGAGGATAGGATCTTACAGCCCTACAGAGCAGGACTGACGACCTGATAACTACCATCAGCCTCACCAGCCCCAGTGTTTTACCCCAGCCCCAGTCAAACCTCCCCACATACCCGGCCTGCACGTGTCCATCCTACTATGCCCTGCATCCCTACAACCCTGCCCCATGCCTGGCCTCACCATCTTCCCCTGGGTTAGCACAGTAGTTGCCAAACTGGTTCTTCTGCCAACAGCCTCCCCACCCAGCCTTTTTTTTTTAACCTTTGCTCCCGCTGCCAGAGTGAGCTTGCTGGGCCATATGGCTCTTTCCCTCCAAACTGTCCATGCCTTCCACATTGCTCCCAATCCAGTTCAGGGACAGAACCCAGGCCAGAGTCCTGGGCAGAGATTTCAAGTGCATAACCTAGCCCTCGACCTTTTTCCCCCTAAACTCTGCTCACTTCCTGCCAGGCCCTGAACTCCCTTCCCACAGCCTGTTCTCACTGGGCTCCCTGCCTTGGGCTCCTGCCACCCAAGTCTGACCTTGAGGCTGGTGACCTTCATTTAGCTGTCCAGGCCGAGGTTATCTTCATTGTAGAAGGACAGAGAGAAGTACCCGCCCCCTGTAGAAGATTGTTATATAAAATTAAAAAATGAGGGGACACATGAGAAATGTGTAGTACTGAGTGGGACGTAATAAATAAATGGTAGCTGTTATGGACAGCTATTAATGTTACACTGATCTCAGATGCTTAAGGTAATATACTAATTACTCTATAAGATCATTACACAATGCATACAAATACCAAAATATCACATTATACCCCATAAATATATATAATTATGTATCAATAAAATTATTTTTAAATGCTAATCTTGCAAGTTGGCACAGCCCCTTCTCTACCCACAGGAATCAAACTTGTCTCTCCAAGTCTCACCCAAATATTAGAAATGAGCTGGGTATGGTGATGTATGCCTGGAATCCCAGCACTCTGGGAGGCTGAGGCGGAAAGCTCGCAAGTTCTAGCCCAGCCTGGGCAACTTCATGACTCATAGGACTCTCAAACTAGAAAATGGGCTGGGATAGAGCTCAGTTCAAAGGCCCTGGGTTCAATCCTCACTTACACACACACACACACACACACACACACACACATAACAAAACAAAATAAAACATACAGAAAAAGCCATATTCCTTCCTCTGAGCAGTCTTTATTTTATTCTGCATTGTGGTTTGGAAGTTTTCTCGTATTTTCTTCCTTTAGTGTGGCCAGGAGCTGCCTCTTGTTCTCTATCTTCATACTTGGCACAATGCCCAGCACCTTGTTAGGTTTCCAGTTAGACGAAACTAAATTTCTCTAAGAGGTCACCAGCTTGGAAAAAGGCTTGGAGGGCTGAGTGATAAAAATGTGCATGTGAGCACTGGGGAAACAAGTAAATTCTCAGCATTCATTTCAGCTCTAAATCGACTTTAGTGGAAATGGACCCCACTGGAATCCTGACATTCATTCATTCATTCATTCGTTCCTGAGCACCTACTATGTGGAAGGCACTGTTTCAGGTACTGGAGAGGAACCAAAAGTTCCTTCTCTCACATTCTATAGAACAATGATGGTGAAACTTTGAGAGCTTTCAATGATAACAAATAGCCAGCTGCAGCATGCATGCCATAGGTTTGCTACCACCGCTATAGGGTATACTCTTCTTATGAAAAATAATCCTTCTAATTCATTATATATGTATATTGTATATATATATATATATATATATATATATAATTTTTAGACAGAGTCTGACTATGCAGTTCAGGCTGGCCTTGAACTCACTGTGTAGCCCAGGCTGGCCTCGAACTCACAGCAAACCTCTTACCTCAGCCTCCAGAGTACTGGGATTATGGGCGTGTGCCACCACGCCTGGCTAATACTTCTAATTCTTGAAGACCATTACATTGAACTAAAAAATGAATGTCTTGGCTATATCATTATTCAGTTTGGTGGTGAGTTGATTATATCTTCTATTTAACTAATGTTAACTAGCTTCATTAGAATGTGGAAACTCCATGGAGGAATGAAGGAAGCATGGCCCTTACCCAAGTGAAATCTGCAGAACTGGTCTGCTAAGGTGATCCTAAGTTGTGTGGTCGCCTGACGAGATGACCCAAAAAAAGGTATTACTTTTTACTGTTAGCATTTTGTTGGTTGGCTTTTCCTGAAACTTTAACGAGAGAGCAGAAAGCCCTGAGTTGGGTGGCCCCAAAGCTAGACCACATCCTCAGGAGAAGACACAGGGAGTGAAAGGGGTGCAGATTTCATTCAGTGTCTTTGCAGGGGCAGCTCCCCCAGCTCGGGGTGCTCACTGATGATTCTGTGCCAGGGCCTCTTCAAGCAAAGGTGGGATGTATCACAAAGAGTTCACCCTCTAGATGAGGAAAAAGTGCTCCTGTGAAGATCTCCAATGCTCCCTATTCCAGCCCCTTCATCTAATCAAACGTCCGTCTACTACGGGTCTCCTAAGTACACTTTCTCATTCTCCTGTCAAGCCTCATTTCTGCTCAGCCTTCCAGGCCCAGCTCCGCTCCATCCTCTCCATGATGTTTCCCCCACCACAGCAGGCAGGGCTCCCCTCTCAAGGCCCTGACCTCTGTCAACACTGGGGCTGGGGGTGGATCCCAGCTGGATCTCCCACACCGTCTATTCAGGATTCCCTGTTCTCTTGTCTCTCAGCCCAGACCTCACTTCCCACTATCTCTGATTTAGGAGAACTGATGACTGTCATTCTGTCCCCACTTCAAAGACCAACTAAAAATATTTGCAAAACACTTCATGCTATTTAGAATTGAGGCCCTAACAAATGCCCAAGACTGACATATGCAGGGTTGGCAGAGGCGTGACCTGACTGCAGAAAGAGATGACATGTGCTCTTCCTGACATACAGAAAGGTAGGCACACAAATAAACAACTAATAAAGAATCTACAGAGACTCTTGCAGTAGACTGGCCTGCCCTACGGAGACACCTCTGTTCATAAGGCCCAACAGGTATAATGTAGCACTTTACCCTGTCACACAGATATCTTTTCCTACCTGCCCAACACCCTCACCTACTTCAAAGTCTGACAAAACACCACCAACTGGTGACCTGCTCATTGAGAGGACGCCCTCCCGTAAGACAGAGAAACAGCATCCCCGGCAACTCGTCTTTAGCTACCAGTCAGCTACCAGGATAGGAGGTACCACACATCTCTCAGGGAGAAGGAAGGCCCTGTGCTCGTGCCTATCTGCACAGATCTACACCGGAACTTTTCTTTCCACCCTTTTTTTCTCACAGATCTATGCCACACCTTTTTTTTTTTTGCCAGGAGTGAACAGACCTCTTCTGCAAAGTTAAGGCTTATCAAAGACCTGGGCCAGGGCTGGGTGCTGAGTCAAACTTCCTTTTCCTCGGGGCCTTGCTTCTGTGCCGGCTCCCTACCCAGCTTCCTGGAACTGCAAGGCAACAGGTCTGCTATGGGGGAGTCCTCCCAGTTCAACTGGAGTTCCTCAGCTGCTGAATCACCAACAGGCTCTACCAGGTGAGCTCTCATATTGCAAAGATCCTGGGCTGAGCCGAGGCAGGGGAATGGGCCCGAGACTAGGCTGGGCACAGAGTGGGTAGATACCATAAGCTCTATCAACAGGCTCCAGGCTCCTCAGAGACATGAATGGGCAAAAGAGAGTACACCTGGCTGCCAGGAAGGACAGGAAACAAGGGTCAGTTTTTCACCAGTCCATGGGGATCTTACGAACTCCTCACACTATCTGCGTGGTCCCACGAGCCCTGTGTCAGATTCTCGGGCCTTGTGGTAGCTCCAGAGTTGCCATCTTCAGGCTTGGGCAGTGGTGTTACTGCTTCTTTGAACCTCAGAACAGCAAAGAGCTAGCCTCTTGACAGCCCCAACCACGCCAGGCCAGACACAGACGTCACTCATAGGCAGTGGCTTGGAATTAGGATGTGAGCTGGAAGGAGCTACAAACAAGCAATCCTTGAACTCTGCCCGATTTCCTGGTGTGAATGACAAATTGATCCTTCCCACTGCTCAATAACACGTAGGACACCCCGGAATGACCCTGCAGGGGGCTTTGCAAAGCTTGGGGTTTGGGTCCGTATTAATACCAGGTGACCCAACAGAATCTCAGATCAATGCAGTGAGGTGACTGGGGGAGGGGACAGCACACCAAGGCTTATCATTACTCTCCAGCATCATTTGATCAGACAAGGGTACCTGGTTGAGCAACAAGGTCAAACAGAGGAAGAAACAATGTCAGACCACAGATTTTTATCAGTTAAGAAAGGGAACATCTTTAAGTTCTCACAGTCCCACACTTTTCACCCTACATTTAAATTACACTGCAGATTGGCCAGAAGTTTCAGTTTTCTTCCCTGGGTCCCTGGGTGAGGAGCAGGAGTGGGTGGAAGAGTGAAGAGGAGAGATAGGTGATCAAGGCCCCGGGTGACAAGGGCAGGTGCCAGCTGCTGAAAGGCCCAAAGGCAGGCAGACACCTGCAAACCTGCACAGGTAGTTTTCTGACTGTCACAGTAACGAGGGGTTACTCCTGGTGCGGCACTGGTGGGGCCAGGGCGCTAAACTTCTGTAATGCACAGGACTTTGTCCTGCTTAAGATGATAACAGTGTTCCTTTTGAGACATTCTGGGTGCCAACAGGGAATGACCCTCCAAGCACAGGCCAGTCAGCCTCCAAGTGCCCCAGAGCAGAAATACCCAAGACTCAGAGGACAAGGAACCACATGGCAGTGACAGGAGCTGCCAGAGCCATACAGCAGAGCCTTGCGATGGTCTGAGAAGCCTCCAGTGGGACCAGTGATCCACCCTGCCTCATTAACTGGGACTCTCCTTCCCCCTGGAAGTTCTTCCTTCTCTTTATTTCACCCATCTGTGCCTGACTGTCTTTTTACATTAACTTAAAGTATCTAAGTTTAAGACAAAGTCTACCTATGAAGTACAAGACTGATAAGCCATAAACAAAATCCATCCCCACAGTTTTAGAGTCGGGGGTCTAAGAAGATTCAGGAGCCTAGGAGAGTGAACACAGGGTGGGGCATTTGACCTTCTCCTGGTCCACAGCCTGACTTTAGGGTCCTGACCTGTCCTCCTGGGGCAGTGGGTTTGTGTGGCCACATGTAGCAAAGCTGTGGATACTGTAAATGTACTTGGTCACAATGGAAGAGTCTCACTCGTTGGCTCTGCGGACAAACCAGTAAGGAGCAAGGCATGTGGTCCACATGGTTCCGGGGTAGACAGTGTCATGTGTCTTTTGGTGCTATCAGTTTAAAAACATTTAAAAGAATACAAAACTATAGCTGGAATCATACAGTACATATAGGCAGACGCAGAATTTCCCCCACGGGACGACGGGGGCGGGGGCTCCCATCAACCTTGCTCTTGCCATTTTCTCTATTTACAGTTTTGGCTTTTGTTGGGGGAAGGGCAGAGGTGAGAAGCAAAAGAAAGAAGGAACTGGAAAAGAGGACATTTTCTGCGAGGACAGCTCCGTGCTGGTGAGAACAGGAGGATGGTCAGGAGGGCCACAGCAAGAATGAAGAGGGTAGCGCTTCATATGGAAACTCCACGTACGAGTGTAAACAGAAAGAGTGATGGATTGTCCGTATTCAGAGCATTCTGAAATGTTACCTAAGATCTAGGCTGGTCTCAATGAAAATGGTTTAGGAGTCAAAACCAGCTGGTGAAGTGTTAGAGGCACTTTCAAAGGCAGTTTGGCAGTTTCTTATGAAATGAAACACACTCTTATCGCATGATCAGACAATTGGGCCCCTTGGTATTTATCCAAAAGGGTTGAAAAGTAATGTCCACACACACACACACACACACACACACACACACACACAGACCCTGCATATGAATAGTTTTAGCATCTTTATTCAGAATTTCCAAAACCTGGAAACAGTGAAAATGTGTCTCAACAGATGAGTGGGTAAAGAAATGGTGGTACCTTTTATAATGGCATATTATACAGCAGTGAAAAGAAAAGAGCCATTAAGGTACCAGAAGAGGGGCTGGGGATATAGCTCAGTGGAATAAGCGCCTGCCTAGCAAGCGCAGGGTCCTGAGTCCGATCCCCAGTATCGCAAAAAAAAAAAAAAAGGTACCAGAAGACATGGAGGGATCACACATCCGCAACATTCTGGAAAGGGCAAAGCTATAGCTAGAGTAAAAAACATCAGCGATTGGCACTGAGGAGAGGGAAGAGGGTGGGACATACAGGTGCAACCTAGAAGATTTTCTGGGTAATGAATCTGCTCTGTATAGTGGATTATAGAGGCCATTATACAACTGTCCAGACCCATGTGATATACACTACCAAGAGTGAAGCCTCATGTAAAGTAGGGGCTTTTGTTTATATCTAACTTTAGTTGAATAATATTAACATTAGTTACCAATATATCTATATTCACTCATCAATTGTATCGAACATACCACACCAGTGCAGGACAGAAACAGTGAAAAGGAGAGGTGGGCTCAGGGGGTCTGTGGGAACTCTGTGGTTTTTGCTTAGTTTTTCTTTAAACCTGAAACTGCTGTAAAAGATAGTCTATTTTAAAACCAAGCAGCAACAGCTGATGACAACTATAACATACGAAGTGAATTATTTTCGTCCATGGTCTGAATTATCCACTCAGCTTGGGGTGTGCTTCTGTGGAAATGCGGAGGGGCCCTGTGCAGCCGTAGACGGAAAGCCCTCTGGGGGCACCGTGGCTCTCAGCACATCCACCCACTGCTCCACAGGCTGGGCTAACTGTGAAGACGCCAGACAAGCCAGCCTTTGGGAGCACTCTAAATTCTACGCAGCTGAAAACCTCCCAAGGGCCAGGGCACTGGCATTTCTCCTCTGTTGTGGGCTGTGCTGGAGGGCTGTGCTCAACAGGTGTTGCTGACTATGGCTCTCAGGGAGAAGCAGCGGGTGGTCCCGGTCAGTGGCTGATCTCCTTGGGCCAGGCTGCCTCCTACCCCGAGATTCACTCTCAGATGGAAAGCATGTTCAATGAGAGAAAGCAAAGGCAAGCTACGATCCCCACAGAAAGGAGCCGGGGGGGGGGGGGGGTGGGCGGGGGCGCTGCCATGTGTGTGGGGTCTTCCAGAGAAGGCTGCCAGTAGAGAGGCTGAAAGGCACAGTCAGCGATCTGAGTGGCCTTGCACATGACCAAGAAGCTCTGGCTTCAGGACAACTGACCTTGCTTGTGTGGCTTCTCACATATAACAGCCGGCAGATCTTAAGCATGCTCCACCTCTCAGATGAAGGTATCAACACAGCTTTCTATTGGCTGTCGGCAACTCTGTGACCGAGGCAGCACAACACGGGAATTACCAGAAGAGGAGCTAATCCAACTTCTTGACCCTCCAGCTACACCTAAGAGAAGGTTCCTGAGTAGGTGTCAGACACACTGTAAAACAAAGCTGCGGCTGTAGAGACCTCTTCCATCCTCTCCCAGGGTCCCTTCTTGTAATTCAGGCAGGAAAGCAAAGGAAAGGGTGCTTTTAAGTTGTCCAGCATCATCCTGTATGAAAGCCCAGGACCAGCCCACACACAGTGGCTCACCCCTTCCCTGCTTTATTATCATTTTTTCTGCAGCACTGCCACAACCCAATGTTTTACTCTACATTTGTTTGTTTACGTTCTGCCTCCTTGGGAATCAGGTGAGGGATATGTGGGGGCATGTGGGGAGGGGAGTGTCTTGTGGTTCACTGCATTCTCAGTGCCCAGCACAGCACCTGACACACAGACAGCTCTTAGCACATGCCTTTGGAATGAATTCAGCTCGTTTTCAGGCCCAACCTGCTGGGCAGTTCTACAGAGATGTCTAAGTGGTATGAACCAAGGACAATCCTTGAGCTCCTACTTAAGCAGGAGAACTTTATTTTATTTATTTATTTATTTATTTATTTATTTATTTAGGCGGTACTGGGGATTGAACTCAGGACCCTGCGCTTGCTAGGCAGGCGCTTATTCCACTGAGCTATATCCCCAGCTCCAAGCAGGAGAACTTTAAAAGGAACCTGTGGAATCCAGGTAACTTTCAGTCTGGAAAAAAGAAGACACTGTTAGAACTCTTCTATTGTAGAAATTCTCAAGGAAATAATATAGAAACAAATATTTCTTTCATCTTGTGTGTGTGTGTGTGTCTGTGTGTGAACGCCTGCAAATACAGTCATCATGGATATCCTTTCTGAGCAGATGCTGTCTCACAGAGGCCTGAATAAAACCAGGGAGTGGTGTCCTGAAAATACCTGGTGGGAGAGCATCCAAAGCAGAAGCAGCAGCAAGTGCAAATGACCTGGGCTAGGAATGAATTTAGCCTTTCTAAGAAAGAGGGAGGCTGATATGGCGAGGGCAGGGCAGTGGTGGGGATGAGGCTGAGGAGATGCCCGAATGATGTCTCTTCTGGGGCCTACTTTGAGTTTGGATTTTATTCCACAGTGGGAAGCCCCCGGAAGGCTCTGAGTAGAAGAAATAATAGCATCTGATATAGCTTTTAGGAGAATCACTCAGGGTGCTGGAGACAGAAGAGTCTTTAAGGGGGCAATAGTGCGAACTGGAAGAACAAGGTGAGACCACTGCAGAAACCCAGGTGGAGGACAAGGATGGCAGTGAGCAGGACGTGAGAGGTGGCCGGTGTCACAGCCAGCAGAGCAGACGGGACTCACTGCAGGACCGATGTGGGCGGGGCAGCTGGGCACACGCTTCCCTCTACCTCCACCTCTATCATCTCTGTGGTCATGTTCAACTTCCAGGTCAGCTCAAATGTCTGTGTCTTCAAGAACCTTTCCTTTCTACCTTAGGTGGAGGATCCAATCCTGTCTCAAAAAATTGAAAAGCAAACAACTGAAAAAAACCACAGGCTTAGTGAGGCCCATTAGCAGGCTCAACTCTCATGAGAGTAAATCTACACAGTGAATCTTATCTTTGGCCTGCGATTTAGAATATTTCAAAAGAGATTGCATTAAGAATTCCCCTCCAAGCTGGGTGGGGTAGCACAGTTGGGAAGCTGAGGCAGGAGAATCATACATTCAAAAGCGGCCTGGGCAATGGAGTGAGATTCTTTCTCAGAATAAATTTTAAAATGGGCTGGGGATGTAGCTTAGTGGCAAAGTTTAGGTATTGGGTTCAGTCCCTATTAACAAAACAAAAATAACGACAAAAAATTTCTTCCAGGGTTTTTTCACTATCCCTGAACTATGCCAGGATGCTGCCAATGTTGCCATGTTTTGTTCCTGTTTGTGCCAGGCATGTTTAGGAATCTCTATCTAAGGTAATTCTAGAGACACATGTGAAACTCTCAGGATATATTAACCTCCTGTTAAGGCTTGTGTCTAGATGCCCCGCAAAGCCTCATGCAGTCATAAGCAGGGCTTTTTCAGAGGTCGTTGGATCTAGAGTGTGTGACTCTGGAATTGACTCCATGGTGCAGTGCTAGGATCAAGGGCACTAGGATTAAGGCTGTGAGTGCTACCTTCCTTAAGTAGCCTGGATAAGATAAAAGGGATAGAAAGAGCCATGGTCGTCCCTTGTTTTGCTACCTTCTGCCCACATGAACTGTTTCTCTTCTGAGATGCCTGTCTGCCACGCCACCCTGCCTCAGAGCCAGTTGATGATGGACTGAAACTTGTACAAACTGTTGAGCTGAATAAACCTTTCCCCCTTGAACTTTGGGTGTCGGGCATTTTATCTCAGCCATGAGAAAAGTAACTAAGACACCTCCAGACAAAGATGACTAAGCTCATAGCTATTGGGAAGCTTACCTGGTGTTGCATCCTGCTCAGCATTTACCCCAGAACTACCCCTGCAGCTGGCCCAACAGCCTCATGGGCTCAGAGAGGAAGGACCCACAAGAGTCAATGCAACAGGCTCAGCTTGGCCTGCTGACCAGAGCAGAATGAGCAGCAAAGCACACACCAGAGAGGATGCTTGGCTCCAGAGGTCCCTACACTGAGTACAGGTCCTCTGCAGCAGCCTCCAGGGCCCAAGAGGGCACGGTCAGCTCTCCACTGTCTTTCATGTGCTTCCACAGTGCTTGGGGATAGAGTTTAATAGCTAATCACCCTCACCAATACAGGAACACTGGCAGAAGCCAGTGTTCTTTCTGACTAGGCAGTAGCCGGAACGCTCCTGCTCATGACTCAACAAGGGGCCTAGATCAATCAACATGATCAATCATTAGCTAGACTTTCTTGCTTCTTACTTTGAGGGGAAACAGATGTATCGCTATAGAGTGTCCTGTAGAATGACAGGATATACCAGTGTGTACTCTCACAGGCTCCTTGCCTTGGTGGGATGCCAATCCTATCTGACAGGGCCCAGTACTATTTCTATATGCTTATGGTATTTGATTTATGGACCACAGTTTAAAAACCCAAGTACTGTTTAAAAATAATAAAAGGCATGAAATACGTGCAACATAATAAGAGGGACACATTCAATTCCTGGAAAACTACCTTTTTCTCATTCTTAGGAAAAATGGCCCATTTCTTCAAGCAGGAATGCAAATATACTGTACATACACATACATATCCCCACCTCCCTACTGAATCCACAGCAGACATTACTAATTGATCACAGCACTACTTCCTACTGAACTCAGATGAAGCCACCAACTCCTTCAGAACAGCCAAATAGCTATACCTGGTGTAGAAGATTGAACTATTTCCCCCTTACACTGTTCAAAAAACTCATCTGTGTCAATGATGTGATAGGAGGGAGAACTGATGAAGGAAAGGAAGAAAAGGAAAGAAAGATTCTGAGGGTAAGTTATTTGTCATCAATAAAAACATACTGGCCAACCACTGACTGTTACTGCAGAAATGGAGACTAGGTACAAGAGGAAAGGTGAAATAAAAAGCCTACCAAGTAGGAAATGAAACTTCCAGCCTGGAGAGAACACACACACACACACCCACCTCACATACATAGAATTATTACTGCCAAGACAGCCAGAGGTCACCCAGACACCTGTTGGTATGACTACAAAATGAAAGTGGATTCTTTTTCTCCCAATACAAGGGAGACAGCATATATACCAATCACTATTTAAAGGGACTTAACCTACCTCCTCAAAGCGAAAGGTTTTTATGTAAACAAAGCTCCAGATTTTCAGAAAGTTCCTGCCTGTGAAGCCTCCGAAAATAGCTCAGCAGGTGATAAACAACCCAAGTGAAAACAACGCTTGAGTCATTTATTCAAGAAGTAAAATAGAGAAAACATTTTGTTGGTGCTATCATTATTGTCTTGGGAGCCTAAACAGGCTTTTTCATTTAAATTAATGAGTTTATCTCCAAGGCCAAATAGGGAGGCCATTTGTCCACTTCTGCTCTGCTCCCAGAGGACTCAGATGTCATTACAGCTCCAGAGAACATCCTGCACTAAGCCAAAACCAGCAGCCTCAGGGACCCAGGTTCTTTTGGGGAAGAGGACCACTTACCCCAGCCCCAGCCTGAACTCCACCCCGACTCATAGGGGCAGCTGGTGCCTGCTTGTTTGAGAGAACTTGTACACTGCATCCTATTTTTCTGGGATAAACCCCCCTCCTATGCCTGAGGTTCATTTCTCAAGGCTGGAACTCAGAAAAACTGTATGTCTCTCTCAGACAGCTGCCTCCATCCTTGGCTCATGGCGGTCCATCCCCACCACACGGAGCAGAATCCTTCCCCTGTTTCAGGCAGTTCCTCCCATAGAAGAACCAAGACAGCCAGAAAGAATTGCTCCCTGATTGTAGGAGAGGCACATCTCTGATTAAGCATGATGATTTTCTTTACTGAAATAAGTGAGGCTTATTTCACCCAAATCTTCCAGGTATCATTTACCAGCTCCATGCAATTTGGAATCCTTGGGTTCAAAGGCACATGTTGAAAAGACGAAAAAATTTTGATCAAGAGGGATTGCTCTGTTCCCAAAGGTTAAACAATCTTTTCCACTTCCTGCTGAATGTTACAGCTAAAATACATCAATCAGACAAGAAAGAAATGTTGGGTAGTGGGTCATTAAAAGATCAGGTGATTCAAATGAAAATCAAGACAGCCTATAGTGCAATGTTGAAAAAATTCCATGGAAAATTCTACAAAAATGGAGGCCCCCTGCTGAGAGTAATCACCTTCTTTTTTGAAAATTAACTTTATTGATACAATTTAGATATATGTAATGATCATATTCATCACAGGGAATTTGTACCTGCAGATAATATCTCTTGATTACTCTTTTAAGGAACTGTGGTCTATGTGTTTAAATATCAGGAGACAATTGGGTTTCTGGGTCCTGAAAACATTTTTCCTCTCTGAACCAGCAGAATGAGCTCTGCACACAGTTACTAATGAGTCAAAAAATTTTGGAGGGCTTCTGCAGTGGATGTGACCCACTTTAAGCATACCCAGATATGTGAATTATTTGAACATACAAATAAATGAAGGGGCAGTTGTTCTAGAAAAGGATCAGTCACTAAGGTCCTTTAAATAAGAGGCACATCTTTAAAACCCATTTTTTCCCCTTCATCGTGAAGAGGTCCATCCCACTAGCTGTTTCATGTGTAATTCACAGTTTGCCAATGTGTACAACTATCTTACCCTTACCTAAAACAATGCCTTTAACAAGCATTTGGAGAATGCCTGCAAATTGGCCCTTCCCTAGCACTTGGGAATCCAGACTCTACCCAGATATCAAAGTGCCTAGTCAGACGTACAGTCCTGCTCCAAATGCTGCCCCCTGGATGAAGTTCCCGTAGAGAGCTGGCACTCCTTGTTTTCAGCTGCTATTCTACCAGGTCAGTAGAAACCCCTGTGCTTTTTGTGGGCACATGTCATCACTAAAGCTGGAGGTCAAGGGTCTGAAAGTAAGACAGCTATTGGGAAATGTGCTGCTGAACGTTCTATCTTTAGTTGGACTGTGAAGAGTGAAAAGTGTTAACCTAACAGTGTTACTAGTCTTTTGCTATGATTTAGGGAATTTAAGGGAATTAGAAGAGGGAGGAAGAGGAAGTGAGGCCAGTGTCCCAAAGAAAGGGCCATGCAGGCCACAGGTCACAGGCTCTGTTGACTTTCAGGCATGTCATTCATTGGGTAATGGGCCAATAGAAGAGGTGACCCTTTCAAAAAACACTTTTACAATAATGTGTGGTAGAAATGCAAACAGGCTCCCATTAACAAATTTATTATTAATCCCCTGGTCTCAATAAAATATGTCAAATAGCACGCCTCATGTAATTATCTGTCATCCTGAACATTTGAACTCTTGACTGAAAGGAGGAAAAGAGACCTCCACTGTACTTGTTTCTTCATGTATTTCACAGCCTTGAGAAGTGTGCAGTTTCTCTTTTTGGCCAACATGACAATGACCTGCATGGGAATTCTTCTCAGTATGGTAAACATACAGGAGAGGGGCTGTGTGAAAGTCTGCCTACATTTAGCTAATGTCTCCCACATGGTCCTCTCACAACCACACAGCTCCAGGTACCCTGCATCCATAGCCTTCCATGACTGAAAAAGAGAATTGAGTGGTGAGCAGCCAAGTGTTCTGGATTGAAATCCTGGTTCTGCCGCTTGCTGGCTATGGTAGTTTGGGCAGCTGACCTAACATGTTTGTGCCTCAATTCCCTCATCTACAAAATGAAGATATTCAGATCTCACAGAACTGCTAGGTGGGTTAAAAGAGTTTGTGGAACACGTAAAGCCCTTACAGAACTATGTGCCAGTACCTTTCCTCATTATCCTAAGAGCATTCTTTTTGAGCCCAAGGTGAACACTGTGCATCTCATGTCCTTAAAATATGTATCTACTTCTGCCACAACGTATGAGCTATTTGGAGGCTAAGAGCAAGGGTGAGGTCACAACTCTCTTTGTGTTAACATCACCAAACCCAGTAGAGCATTTGTATCAAGAGTTTACATCTACTGAAGAAAATAATCTAAAATAGCCTGAATAAATACATAGCATCCCTCACTTCATGCTGATAGACCTACTTTTTGACATTTGTCCCACTGGCTCTACAATACAACAATGTGGTACAGTAGCTACATTGAATAAACTAAGAACCAAACTTTGCTTTAGGCTTGGTTCAGTATTCACAACTACTGTTTCATCACTAAGGTGTATCTACATGGGGTGATAGCTGTGATTTTTTTCACATGCCCTGTTCTCACTGTTAAAAGAGAAATGTCTTGTCTTTTACCTGAAATCCAAAAAATCCAATTTAGTTAAAAGGATTGTTTTGTTTATTTTCCTCTTGGTTGCATAGTATGAGAAAGAAGCCCTTCACAAAAAAATAAGCTCACATTACATAGTGAGCTGATGCTGTTTTCATAAGCTCAAATCTCTTAACTTTTAAGTGGTTCACTGGTGCGTAACCAATCCGTTAGCCAAAACCTTCTACAACGCATAGAGGATTCAAAAAAGAACTCACTTCAAATCATCATCTCAATAGAAGAAGGTTCCACTATCTTCACCCTAGTAGACCCTTGGTCCAGGAAATTGGAGTAATGCCTTTTATTCTTTTTGTTTGTTTCCACAAAGAAAGTTAAAATAGTGAAGCATTCTATAGAACTAAGTCATGAAGAAAACTTGACCAACTGGAATTTTATATTCACAGGTAATAATGGCAACTTTACATCAACTAGAGTTACCACGTGTGGATAAAGGGTTTGGCGATGATCTTCAGACACCCAGAGACCATAAAAGAGCTTTTGGCCCATTAAAGAATGATAAAGTTACATAAACTTTAGTGTATATGGTATGCATACATGCCTAACAACAGTGTCAAAATCCATGAGGCCAAAAAAAATCCATAATAGGTTAACTGAAAAGGGAAATTCACTATTATAGGTGGAGACTTCAATACCCTTACATCAGAAATGATCAGATCTGGCAGGCAGAAATCAGTTGAACTCAATAGCACTATCAATCAATTGGGTATAATGGACATCTAGAGGCAACATCATCCAACAACAGCAGAATATACATTCCCAAGCTTACATGGAACATTCATCAAGCTAGACCACATGTAAACCATAAAACACACCTTAACAAATTTAAAGGAATAGAAATCATAAAATGTATGCTTGTGGACCACAACAGAATTGAGCTCAAAGATCAACTACAGAACGATAGCTGGAAAAATTCCCAAACACTGGAGATTAAACAAGATTATTTTTGAACAACATATGGTTCAAGGAAGGAATCTTAAAGAAGTTAAATATTTTGAATTAAATTGAAATGAAACTACAATTTATAGAAATTTGTGGGGTGCAGCAAAAGCAGTGCTTAGCGGGAAATTGATAGCATTGAACGGATATCTCACAAAAGAAAATCTAAAACTCAATCATCCAAGCTACCACTTTAGGAAACAAGAAAGGGAAGAACAAACTAAATATGGAATAAATAGAAAATTAGTTATTTAGTTACTGTTCTGCTCTATGTATCTGAAAATTAATCATCTAAATAGAAGAGTACTTGTCAAACTTTCCCACCAAACTTCCAAAATGGCAAGGAGAGGGAATTTGTTCCTCTTCCTCTAGATTCTGGGAGCAGAGTCTAAAATAAACCCAATGGGGGAGGGAATCACAATTTATTTGAAATCTTATGTTTTATCCTAAAACTTAATTTTGATATTTCACTCTTGCTTTCTAGTCAATAATATACCTGAATTTGTTTTAATATAGAAAATAATACGAGGACTAGCCAGTTAAGTTCCTTTTTGATTGTGTCCTTAATCCATGTTCCAAGAGATGCCCCGGGTTTGGCCTGGGGTTCCAAGCACGCTTTGCCATGCTGTACACTACTCCTGTCTGAGGAGGTGACATGAAAATACAGTCTCAGTTCACCAGGATGTGACATGGAGGACCTCAGGCCTGCCTCCTGATCTCCAATTCCTGTAGAGCATAACGTTCCAGAAAGACTAGCAGGGAACACAACCAGTTTATCAGGCATTTCAGTACAGTGAGACCCAGTGCCCATCATCCTCCAGCTAAGCCAGGGAATGTGGTAAATCATCCTTTCTTACCAGGGAAACAGGGTAAGTAATCCCCCCCTCCGACACCACCTACACGGGGTGAGGAGAAGCAGAAGTCCCATCATGGACTGAGAAACCATAAGATGCCACTGTAATATACCATTTACCTTGCTGGTTCTCAGTATTTCCTGCCCCAGTTTCCTGGGGCAATGATATGTCCTAACCCATAAGTTGTGGTTCATTACAATCGTGAGCCTCAGGTGAGTGGAACAGAACAGAACTCTTCCAGCAGACCTAAGTACTCTTAAGCATACACCAAGTGACAGGTGGGTTTTGAAACAAGTGTGTGCAGAAAAAACTACTCAACAGATGCAATTAGAGTAACTGGATCATTATTTGACTGAAAGGCAAATTAGATCTTTATCTCAAAATTTTACACTAAAATACAGCCCCAAAGAATTAAATATAGGCCTGAAAAGTAACAATATAGAAATACAAGAGAAAATTAGAGATCAAGCAGCCATAGAAAATCCCTTCCTACCGCCAAACTATGTATTACAAAAGTAGAGATCATCAAGGAATTATGAACAGATTCTAAGCTTTTAGAAGTCAAAAAGAAAACCAAAACCACACTTCTGTAAGCCCAAATACAACACATAGGAATCTAACGGCAAAATGATAAAAATTTTTAATGTGTATTTTTTAAAAACTGCTTGCAGGCTGGGGGTATAGCTCAGTGGCATAAGCGCTTGCCTGGCAAGCGCAAGGTCCTGAGTTCGATTCACAGTACCAGAAAAAAAAAAACTGCTTGCAAATCAGTAATAACTAATCTAGCCAAAACATGGTATAAGGATACAGGTAACTCACAAAATAATAAATTCAAACACTTTTAGCATAAAAATGCATTCAATCTTGCTGAAAATCAATTAAGTGCAGATTAAAATAATTTGATATCACTTTATGTAGTCTAGAAAATACTCATCATAAGCACTTTTGCTGATAAATAGACATTCACACATAGATGATAGAAATTTGTATGGCTTTTCTGGAAGGCTGGTTGTAAAAATACTAAGAATAGTAAGTATGAACCTTCTGACCCTGTAATACACACCTTGGAATTTACTCATATGAAATAATGCAAGTGTTCTGGCAGTGATTTAGCTTCAAGAACTTTAGTTTAGGGTTGAATACTTAAAAGTTTAAAACAATCTACTACCATCAATATGGAATGGATAAGTAAATGACTGATCTATATAAAAGAATATATTAGAGCCATAAAATAGGTTTATAGATATACGGTTGCCCCAGAAGTATTACTCTAAGTGAAAATCAGATTTTAACCCCATAGGAATCTACTCAATGCCATTTGGGAGAAAAAGTGAAAAGTAAGCATACAAATATATGTATTCATGCCCAGAAAGAAGGCTGGTAAGATACTGGTAGCTAAACTTGGTAAGAAGGTATCTCTCATGAATTGACTTGGGGGTGTTTTAAAGTTCTCTTGTTTGTAGATTCTTATTTCTGTTTCCTTTTGGATAAAGATAGGGAAAGACTTAAGCCAAGAAAGAGTGGGTTTCGAACAGCCGCCCTGAGAAGGTGGCAACCAGAGGACGGGCAAGTTCTGTTGACTTGATGTGTCTGACACTGTGGCCAGCACAAGGGGTGTGTTTGTTTTGGTGATTTTCTTTACAGGACAGAGGAGTGGTTGATGAGGTTCAGGGAGAGTCCAAATCCAAAAGGATTCCCCATCTGTGTGATCAAGAGTTGACCTCATATTCCTAAAAAAATGCTCCGGCCCCAGGCTTGCTTTCATTCCAGTTCAGGGACCTATGATTCATCTTCTGAAACCCTAATTATAACACCCAAGTCTGCTATGCGCAAAAAACATCTGTCATTGTTTAAATCTGCAGGCGGAGTATGTACAGCCCGCAAACCCGCCTGCTGATGTGTGCTTCTCCAAAGCAGAGCTTATAACCCAGAAACCATCGAAGGTAAGGAGGCCGCAAGCCTTGAGTTTCCAACTGAGCTCAGTGACAAATAAGGTGAACGATCATATTCCATCATAACTCATATGCCATTCTCTCAAGGCCGCTGCTGCCATGGTAAAAGCCACAGTTCTGAAGCTCTTTTTCTCAACTGAGCAAATTAAATTTATGTTTTCCTTGTTTGTTGCCAAGGCCTGGCAGGGAGAAGGGAGCACAGTATATAATTGCAAACCTCTCATTTATCAGCTCTGGCTGCTTTTGTGTCACCACGTTACGTGTACCATTCAGCAGTTAATCTGTGCCTCTTGGAGGTACAGTAATTACACAGAGAACACTCCAGAGCTGGCAAGAGATGATGAAAGAACAGTGAAGACACATCCATCCTTTGCACGCCCAGGACAGTTGTTTACCGACCTTATTCAAACTCAGATTAAAGCCCCCAACCCAAGCTGAAGATATGGTCTCCCTTTAACAATCTAATATTTTTTACCAAGAAGTACTGATCGTACACACAAAAGAAATGAACAAAAGCCAAGTGAACAAACAATAAAAAATTCTTTCACACTAGCACTGGCTGTGTTATAGTACCATCAATGGACAAATATTGTTTAGCTTTTTAAAGCTTAAGAAAGCATCAGAATGTGATTTAGCAGCCTTTACCAGATATCACAGTGCCATGCATCCTCCAAGTCAGAGACTGCGTTACTGTAACAATGCCAGTATATGCATTATGCAAACAAACTAACTAGTTGTTCCTATGGGCTTGGGCAAACATTATTAATTATGAAACTCTCCCTTGAATTTTGTTTGGATGATTTAAAAGAAGTTCCCTTCTGTTAAAGGCCATCAGGAAGAACAAACTTTAAAGGATAATTTATTGTGGGGCCTTGGTACTGACTTTGTAAAAGTCACATTAACTGGAGCTGCAGATTTAAAAGAAAAATTTTAAATTAAAAAGAGATTTATAAATTTATGCTAAAATTTTAAGGGATCTGAGGTGAACAAATTGTGAGAACTTATAATTATCAAAATGGACTTAAACAGAAAACTTGAATTGACCATTAAAATAGAACCAGGTTGAAAAGCTTTGTAAGCCACTTTTTTGTTTTTTTTTTTTCCGGTACCAGAGATCGAACTCAGGACCTTGTGCTTGCCAGGCAAGCGCTTATGCCACTAAGCTATACCCCCAGCCCCCCCCTTTTTTTTTTTGAGACAGGGTCTTAGACACAAACCAAGAACCTCCTACACACAGAAGACATCCCTAAAAGACAGACTTTTCCTAGAGAGGCCTTGATACTAGAATTACAGCTACTTACTACAAAACCTACAAGGATCTGATATCACAGAAAACAAAATAAAAAAATTTTTTTTGAAATTGAGACAGGGTCTTACCATGTAGTTTAGACCAGCCTTGAACTCACTATGTAGCCTACGCTGGCCTTGAACTTGCAGCAATCCTCCTGCCTCAGCCTTCCAAGTGCTGGGATTACAGGTGTGCACCACAATGTCTGGTGTCTTTTGTTTCAAGCCTTCACAGAACTATTGGTTTTCCATGTTTCAATTACCATAGCACAGAAAAGATGGAGTGGACTAAAATTTATTTTATAAAGCTAACATGTTAATATCAAAACCTAAAAATGAAAACAAGCCCAGACACTTCACAGTGGATCAAATCTAGCAATACATACAGAAAATAATACCATTACAAACAAGAAGGATTTATTCAAGAATTTAAACATGGCTTTAACATAATTAGGTCAGAAATGTCCTTAAAACATTCAGAAAAAACTCGCCTATCTCCTTTAAAAAAAATTAACAAAATGAAATGTCGAATTGCATAATAAATGATAAAGGTAAGTAAATTTTATTAGCACCATAAAATACATGTAAGTATAGAGATATATACACACATAAGACCAAAAAGTCATCCTCATACTAAGCTGTTAAATGCACAAACATTATCAGTAATCCATGGGGAACCCCCCCACACAAGGATAACTACTACTTTTTTAAAAAATGTTCTGATCGGGAGTGGTAGTGTGTACCCATAATACCAGCACTGAGGCTGAGGCAGTAGGATTGTGAGTTTGAGGCCAATCTGAGGTACATAATGAGACTATCTCAAAAACCAGAAAAAAAATGCTGTTCTTAACGTTCTCGTAGGAACTAGAAACATTAAAAGGGACAAAGATTACATGATCATCTACCTAGAAAATTTAAGAGAATCAACTGAAAGAATCTTAGAATTAACAACACCCATTAAGAAATCAATATAAAAAGAAAAACACTTTTCTATACCAGCAACAACTAATCAAAATAGACAGTAGAGGAAATGTTTTATCCACTAGAACATAGGAGCAGGGAGTTTGTCTTTTTGGCTGATTCTCTAGTACCTAGAAGTGTTCCCAGTATAGAAAAGGTGCTCAATAAATAGAATAAATGGACTGATTTTTAAAAAGCAAGAATACAAAGTAATGGAATGAAACTAAAAATTTCACAATTAGATTCAAATACTTCTAATAATTTAGCATATGATAAAAATTATATTTCAAACCACAGAAGGAAGTACAGATTGTTCTATACTTGACAATTGAAACCATTAACTAGCTATTTTTAAGAAATAAAATATGAATAAAATGCATAGTAATAAGGTAACAAATGGCTAACAAACTTATTCAGTTTAACAAATATAAATATGAAAATTTGGATGTAATCTTTTTCTTTAGTCAACTGGCAAATGTTAAGTCTAACTTATGATGATATGGAAGATTCAAGAAAATGGGTATTTGTTAACTGCTAGTGAGAGAAAAGGCCAATTTCTGAGAATTTATCTTAAATAATCAAAAAACTCCCCAACTTTTATGTACAAGAGTGTCTGTTTTATCACTTCCTTACCTTCAGGCAGTATAAGTGTAATATATGCTTACTATAAAACGTTAATCAGTTCAAACAAAGGCACTGTACTATACATACAGTTCTGGAACCTACATTTAAGATTTTAATATACTGTGAAAACCTTTATTTTCTTAAATAGCTATATAGTAAATCATTGCCTTGATATACACAGAAAATTTATTTAATGACTCTCCTTAATTACAGCAGCATGGTTCTGGCAACAATTTAACAATCATCATCTTTTACATTTTTCTGTGCAAATGTTGACAAACATTTACATAGGATATACCAAAAATAAAACTGATGTCTCAGAAGTCATACCTACTTAAAACTGATAGCTAATTGCCACAATGAGTTCCAACAAATGTATTAGTTTATACTCCAAATAATAGGTGTGGATTATTCTAATAGTAATTACAGAGGAAAATCTATATGGCTTAAGTCCTCCAAAACTGGTTCTAGTGTATACAGTCGGAGGAGTATTTCCCAGTCACTAGGTATTGTTATGAACAAAGAACACAAAGATGTTTATTACAAAAGACTGTTAAGTTACAAAAATAAACAGTGAATGAATTCATATATACTTTCAAAGAAAATCTACCTATACGTCTATCCACTAGATTCTAAAACAAAACATTAATCATGTTTATCTTGCAGTGGTGGTAATAAAAACACTCACTCATGCTTTCCTTAAATCTCCAAATGTTTAGCTAGCATAGTGGCTCACATCTGTAATCCTGGGAAGGATTACATCTGCACTCTGAGAAGCTGAGGCAGGAGGATGGCAAGTTTGAGCATGGGCTGGCAAACAGTGATTTAACTAGACTCCTTCTTAACATAAAAGATAAAAAAGGATTGGTGCTGTAGCTCCAGGTTTAATCCCTCATCACACATAGAGACACATACACACACACACACATCACACACACAAATTTTCTAGAGAAAAAAACATGATTTTGGAATTGTAAAAATATTAAATCATAGTCTATTTTTTACAAGAAAACAGCATTCTGAAGACTAGTTGCACTGATGATGCAAGAATTTGTATGCACCCAGCTGTGATTTTCATAATAAAGAGTTGTTCAGGGTTAACGTAACAACAGAGCCCAGTGTTTGGAGTCTGTACTTGGAGTCTCCTGCACTAGACAGTCCATGAGGTCATGCTCAGAGGTGCCCAAGGCACAGACAAAGACGGAGGAAGGAGCCCTCAGACTAACAGAAAAGAGGTGAAGCATCAACCAATATTCTCCAAGGTAAAACATGGAGGATCCAGGGTTGTGCTGCCAAGCTTCCCAGCCAGAAATGTGAACACAGTCAAGGATTAAAATGAAAAGGCCTAACAATAGCAGACTAGTTGTACACAAAGGAGTTATGTGTCCAGGCCCTTCTCGAGGAAACCTGAACCATCTACAACTACTTGAAGAGCGCAAATACTCAGCTGAAGAAAACAAAAAGCCTTTTGAAGTAAGAGAACAACAAAAAATTAAATGCAAAGGAGCCTGGAATGCGCCTGATCACAGAGGAAACTCCGTGTAAAAAAAAAAAAAAAAAGTGACTTCTCTGATTTGAAACAAACTGTTAGCAAAAGACACAAAATTCAATGTTGATAAACTTCCAACTTTTGTTAGGCTCAGGTAACAACTATTTAAGTCACAGTGAATACAAAACAATCCTTAACGCTTCAAAAGAATTGACCCAGATTTTTAGAATTGATCTAAAGGGAAAATGCCTTGTTCTTGAGAAACTACTAAGCAATGGTGTTGTAGTCCAGATTTCTGGCTTTCATGATTCTATGACAGATTTTTGGACTGGCCATTTGGTACAGGACATGAAAGGCTAACCAAAAACTATGCCCTTATAAAAGGCCCCCAAACCCCTCTATTCAAAGTAATCCTAAATATATTAGCCCTTTAGCATAAAATTATGTTCATACTATAAAATTCAGTTATCAAAAATGTTTGAAATGGCAGGAAAATAATGGTCAATTTTTAGCACTCAAGAGAAAGAAAAAAGGAAAAAAAGGAAGAGTGACATGATTAATATCAGTAAGCTTCAGTTTAATAACACAGGACCGGTGCATCTTCCATGAATAAAGTACAAGAACACTTAGAATAATTAAGTGATTTCAGTAAGGGTTCTCACTCTGCCCTGATCAGCCAGACAGGCCTTCCAAGTTTTCTTTAACACTGTCTCATAAATCCACAGCAGCACTTATAAATGTCAGGATGCACTTTGGAAACATAGAAGTTGGGTAAGCCAAAAGGTTCCCTAGCAGTAGCTAACTGAAGAGTGGCGGTTCTGGAAGTTTTCTCTTGCCTCTTCCCTACCAGCCACATGTGCCACACCAGGGAACTTGCTAGGCAAGGAAACCCTCCCATCCTTAGATGGGAGAAACTCTGGGCGGGCACCCATCTCCGGGTGATTCTGACTTATGGACATTACTGTAGAAGATACTACAGAAGTTTCTGAGCATGGGACCAAGCACAGGATGCCTAAGGAAGTGTGTGCAGGCTGGTGTTGGTCAATCCAACGGGCTGTCCTCTTAAGTAGGCAATGCAGACTAGGACCTTGTTCAAAACACATTTTGAAAAGGTCCTTGGAGACAGGTCTAATGGAAAAGTCATTTTTTTGTAGGTTACCATAGTAACACAAAGCATCACTTACTCCTATTTTTAAAAAAGCCTTCTTTGCAAGGGACATTATTTCCAGACAGATCAAATGTACCTTGATGTTGGAGAAACAAAATTTCGGAAAAGCAAACAGGGGAAACTCCGGCTTGAAGGCTTCCATATAGGACACCTCTATAGCCCACTTCTGGGTGAATACTCCCTAAGTACGACTGCCCAGTACGGAAAACATGTGTCCTAGGCAAACCTCCATGTCTACTCTGAAAGGTGACATTTCCATGGAACAGAGAGAAGACACGTCTTACTTTAGTTCCTCTGCTGATCCCTCAGTCCCAAAAGAAAGGTGACCTATTCTACCTCTATCCATCCTTGACCACCTTCTTTCAGGTCTACATCCAGGCCTTACTTGTGCAAACTGCTACAAGAATAATGTTTCTTATAAAACCCTTCCTAGGTCATAAATTTTATTTTTGTAGTTTATACATAACTTTCATATTTACTAACTCATTTGATTTTATAACAACCTGTGAGATGGGTATAGTTTATTATTCTCACTTACAGATGAAAAAACTGGAACTTAGTGTTAACCTCAACAGACAACTGCTCACTGAGTTTTAAAGGAGGTACGAGTGCTTTGCGTAAAAATTAAAGAACTCATGATATCCACATCCAAAAGAGCTCCTCAACTCAACAGAGTTTGCCATTTGCCAAACGATACTCACCAAAAATCACCTAGGTAGGTTTTTTCAGTTGAGAGGTATTTTTTCTGGCTTAGGAAGGGGGAGGAGCAGGAAAGTGTAAAAAATTAAAATGGACAAATTCTCCCAGTCACTGAGCTCACCTAACCAGCAATGGGTCTGGAATTCTATAGGGCTCCAAGTAACAACTTACAGCAATGATGATGGCTTTGAGATGAACCCTTTACTACATTCCAAGCACCATCCTGCATATATTAAATAACTTTTATATCCTCATTTTACAGATAAAAATACCCCCAAGGCACCGAAAAGCTAAGTAATTTGCCCAAGACTACACGTCTTATTTCCTGGACACAGAGGAAGAAGTAAAACCCAAGCGCCAAGCCCCTGTGAGGTCCACCTACTAGTGATGGAAAGCAGACATGGCATGGTAGCAGCCACCACAGGAGTCTGGGTTATGTTTCCAATACTGTCATTTGGGCAACAATCTCCACACTCTGTTGCTCAAAACATTAATCAGTGCTCGGGTTCCAAGTAATTAAGCAGCAGCTCAGGCTCCTAACAACCAATTCCTTCTCAGACGATCCACAGGAAGGTTTCCTAGATCTTAGTGATGGAACACTGGCTGATTTGCCTGGAACTGCCTGCGACTAATTTAAGAAAAAGTAGCGAGCAAAGCAGCTTTGGAGGAAACATGGCAAATCAAAGATGCATGTGGGAGGCGGCAGTTCTAGTAAATGCACAGAACTAACAGCTCTGATTTCTCTTTTAAAGAAATATAAATGAAAAGAAGTCCTTACTGGTGTAAATTACTCCTGCCTTTTTCAACTGTTCACATTCTGGGGATTGTATGTGGTAGCTTTTACATACTGATCAGTCTTTTAGGTTTATTCATCTTTTTCTTAAGAAAAGGAACAAGGATCAAACTGAAGAGAACACTCAGGAGAAAAAGAAAAATTTCATGATGAATGAATTCCTTCTTCAGAGGTGAATACACTGTGGTGGGAGCTGGAGGTGACAACTTTCAAAGACTTCTTCAAATTTGCTTACCTTCATCATTTTCTGCCTCTAATTGTCACTGAAACACATCTTGAGATCTAGGGGCTCAATGGAAACCCAACTTAACAGCAAGTTCCATGGCATTCTACATACTCTCTCCTTAAAGCAAAGTCCTAAACTCAAGACTAAACTCCACCAACCCACAGGTTACCCACATTTCTTCCATACACTTTGATAATCCTGCTCTGCCTTTCTGCTATGGGCCCCCAAGGGCTTTACTTCTCCTTTTACAAAATGCAAAGGATAAGGATACCTTTGTCAGGTGGATGTAAAAACTTAATGAGTTAGAAAAGTAGAAGTCATCTGACAGTGAGCGCTCATGCAGTGTTAACAACTATTGCTAGTATTACTATGATTTGGAAAAATTAGGTCAGGAAATGGTATCCAGGAGTCTTTCACCATATATATAATGTTTCTTATTTTTTTAAAAATGAAAACAACAATTAACACACACACACACACACACACACACACACACAGCGGTTCTTAATGGGAAGAGAAAAAAACTGCCCATAATCATGTCACCCGCTGGTGAGTTTCAGAAGAGGGTGCAGCTAGGAGAGTCTCCATCCACCACTCCCCTACATTTCCCCCAGAAGATGCCTCCTCTCCTGCTGAGGCTCTTAATCAGTGTGGCAAGGGCTGGGATTGCAGGCGGGTCCTTGCACTTGGCGCAACTGTACACGGAACTGGGTGAGGCTGCAGTTCTGGCCATTTGGAGGTGTGTGTGGAGGGATCTTAAAGTTTTCCTGAAACTCCAACGACCTTGTAGCAAACAGTTTGCTTTCCAGTGTTAAACTCAGTGGCAGTGGACGGAATAATTCACTTCCATGAAGGCTGCCAGAGCGACCGGGACACACCGGCTGACTGTTAATCAGCTGTCTCCAGTGAGAGCCGGTGCCACAAGGGGCAAGAGCCGGCTAGGCTGCGCGTGGCACTGCGCCCCTGACCTCTTACAGACCGCCCTGTCAGCTTCGCTGCTACCCGGACCTGACCCTAGCATTGCCCGGGATCAACTCCCTCCCCCAATCCCTGATCATTCTCACGAGCAAACTCCAAGCAAACTCCAACGCTCTGTCTAGGATTTCACTCCTGCCCTCGCCCGAGACTGAAACCACTTCTCGCAGGGAAGTTAATTAAAAGAACAATTAATCCGCACAAAAATCCAAAACCTACCGTAAAGCTCATGAGCTCCTAAAGTTAGAAGATCGAGCGTGCTTGAACTTCTATTCGCCTGGGGCAGAGGGAAAGTAGACAGGGGTAGCCGGGGTCTGCCCTCGGCCACGGCTCCGAGGCGGCGCGCGTCCGTCCACGCAGACCCGCTCCCGAGGCAGCCAGGTAGGCAGGGAGGTGTGGGCATGTGCGCAGCAGACACCGCCGCGGCGGATTAAAGTTCAAGCCGTTCGCACACTGCTTCCCGGCTCGGCGTTCCCACGCGCCGCCCACCCAGGCGGCCCCTTCCCCGGGAAGCCGGGGCTCCAAGCCCCCCTCTTTGTCATGCTCAGCGGATCCCCTCTGCCGCCCAGGCTCCAGCCCATTAAACGCGTTAGCCTCCTTCCACTCTCCTCGGAGGGCTCAGAAACGCCCCGGCAGGGAGAAAAGGAGGGAGCCGGGGACGCGGGTGTCGCGCAGGGCAGGCGCAGCAGGCGCGTACTCACCCAGCGCGAGCAGGGCGAGCTGTCCAGCCGAGGTGACCATCTTCCGCGCGGGCGGGCGGCGGGCGGCGGCGGCAGGGCTCCAGCCTCTGCCCTCCCCGCGGTGCCCGAGTGGCGGAGCGCGCCGCGGTGCGGGGGAAAAAGGAGCTGGCGAACAGGGCCGGGCCCCGACGCGGCGGGAGGGAGGACCGCGCGCCTTTCGCCTGGCACTCGCCCCGCCGCGCTGCCGGCCGGCGGAAACGGGAAGGAGGCACCGCCACCTCTCCGCCACTCGGCGACAGGGCACGGCCGCCCACCCTCCCGCCCCGGCGGGGGAGCCCCTGAGGGCGCGGGGGGGGGATCGGGCCTGGGGGCGGGGCCTCCGCGTGCACCCAGCAGGGCGCGGGCGGGGGCGCGGGCGGGGCCACTTGGGAGTCCCCGCGCCGCGCCGCGCGAGCCGGTCCCCCGGCCCGGGAGAAGGCAGGAAGCGCCCTACCTCAGACGCCACCCCAGCCGCCAGCGCCTCGCGCCCGCAGGTCCCTGCGAGACGGCTCGCCGCCCGCCGCGCAGCCCGACCGTCCCGGGGTGCAGTGGCAGCTTCTAGGCTCTAGGCGGCGGAGCGGAGCCGCTCAGGCGCCTGTCACCTGCCCCGACAACCGCTTCTGGGCCCTGTCCCATGCTGCGGACTGGACGCGCGGTCAGGAATGGGACCTGTGAGCTTCGCTGGCCTCCTGCCAAG
Source organism: Dinomys branickii (assembly GCA_004027595.1). NCBI lineage: Eukaryota > Metazoa > Chordata > Mammalia > Rodentia > Dinomyidae > Dinomys > Dinomys branickii. The sequence goes on from PVLD010004442.1 coordinate 117,209, forward strand.
ACTTGACTCAAGGAATGTGCTCCCCATAGTCGAAAGCAGAATTTGTTAGGCTAGGTTTCCCGCCTGCGATCTCGTTCTCATCCACTGTGAAGATTTTTCCTGCTGCTCCGGCCAAGCCGCTCTTGTGAAGATTAGAGAGACTTCGTCCTTCTGACCTGGTGTTGATAGTGCAGTTGGGTCCCTGTCTAGGTGAGCCCGGTTATGCACAACCCCCGCAGGGAGCTGAGGCCGAGTCTGGCGGCATGTGGCCAAGTGTGGTATGTGGCAGAAGTCACCTAGGTGGCCCTTTCAGGATTTGTGGCTTTGAGCCCCTAAAGCTAGCATTTGGGAGGTGGAGGGAACTAAAGGAAGACATTCGGGGTGGAGAATGGACGACCCAGAGATGCCTTGCGGACTATCCATAGGGGAAAGGGAGTTAGCGACCAAAGAGCGCCCGGACTGACTCTTCTTCTGCCTTCCCTGCCTGGAGGCTCGCGGCTGACCTGTTGTCATTAGAGATGGGAGTGATTGAGATGTGCAGTCTCCTGCTTTTTCCTTGACTAGGGCTCAGAGTCTCAGGGTTGACTTTGCCCGTTCATTTCATAGGAGCACAGGAACCTAGATTCTGAAAGGAAGGACCAGGCTATTTGTCTCAACATTTAGGTAGGGAGTACCTGTGTCAAAAGGAGATTTTGAAAGGGTGTGGATTTGCACTGAGGAAGCACTCCCTTGGGACGTTTGTCAGAAGATTCTTTTGTTCCTTAGCCCTTAATCTGCCTCAGCTGTGAGGGTTTCGGGTGAATGACGGAGCTCATCTTTTTCTTGGTCCACCGGGGTCCACCTCCTTCAGCTTGGTCCTGCCCCCTTCTGGTGGCTTCCCTGTCTCCTCCCTAGACTACAGGAGGAAAGGAATTAGGACCTCTCCCACTGCCCACGGCTCTCAGGACTGCAGATGCAGCTGTCACTGGCTTCCTCCTGGAGAAGCACATCAGCTCCCCGAGGCTGCTGGGCAACTGCCAGCTGGAGAGTCAGGGGCCCTGGCTTCTGCTTCTCTGTCTCTGCCTGCGCACAGTCAGAGCTGGGAAAGTGGCAGCAGAATCAAGCTGGCAGCCTTGTCCCTAGGAGGACTGCAAACATCTTTCTAATCAAGTGAAAATTTAGTCTTGCAAACTAAAATCTTCCTGAAGCCACTTAGAACTCTACAGTGGTCCCTCTGTGGTTTTACAGCCTTCCAATTCATTATTGTTGAACAGATAATCAGGGGTTGGGTTTTATTTTATTTTTAAATTTAAAGATCAGGAGTACTACTCAGCCATAAAGAAGGATAAGCGTGACACATTTCTAGCTAAATGGATGCACTGTGAGACCGTACACTGAGGCAAAATAAATCAGACACATGTGTAAATACTGCAACATTTCTCTGGGGTGAGAAAGCAGAAGAGTAAAAATGGATGATCAAAATGCATAACAGATATAGTGGAAGAGGAAGAAAATGTTCAAGTGGGAAGGGGAACAAGGGAGGGGGGAAAGGGGAAGGAGGGAAGGGAAAAGAAAAAATGAGAAAAGAAGGAAAAAAATGGAAACAAGGCTTTTGTAAATAAGGAGAGGAAGAGGGGCTGAAGGGAGGGGAGGGGCTTGAAGAAAATCAAGACATCTCACGTACACATACAAATTCCCTATGGTGAATGCGATCATTATGTACACCTAAAATGTACCAACACACACAATTAATTTAAAAATGTAAATATCATTTTTTGGTAAACTGGAAACAAATTTTCTGGAAACAAATTTTGAACCTGTATTCATACAGCTAGGAAGAAACATAATGCCCTAAATCACTTTAAGTATTTCACTTAATCCCCACAACAACCTTCCAAGCAGGGTTCCATCTTCCTTGTGCATGACAATCAGTACAGAAAGCACCTGCAGATACTCAGCCAGCAAATGACAGACACTGATTTTGAGAGCAAAAAAAGTGTTTTGAAGACTCATACACTGGCTTCTTTATGAGGCCATCTCAGTTTCCACATTTAAGATCATAACTCATCGGGTTGATATGGGGATGAAGCGCCAGAGTTTATTTGCATGCTTAGCACAGCATTTGCTATCAGCAAAGGTAGCCCCTCAGGCATTCTCCCTCCTTTCAGGCTCCTACCACACCCTTACCATTTTCATATGTGTTTCTTTTCTCAGGCACATGCCTACGTGTGCCCAAGGAAAGAATGTCACAGTCAAGAGCTGTGAACTTGTACCTCAGCCTGGAGGGTGAGAGGGGTGAGATTTAAAAGCACAGAGAACAATTTAGAGCAAAGAAGTCAGTTTTCCTAAAGGGCAGTGTGACTAGTTTGTATTTTAGCAGCACCAGATATGTTGCTTTCTGGGCTGAGTGAAATGTCAGCGTAGCCCCTTGAAGCCATGTGGAGACTCAGCATGTCCTTCTCCTACAGGCACAGTACTTGTCTCACGTGGCCACTGACCGTCCTGCGTCTGTGTGACGCCTCTTAGGAACACGCCGCTCCTGCCTTAGCGCACACAGGCTTCAGCTGCCAGGAGCTCAGGGGATCCCTTTGTAACAAACTCATCACAGCCTGTCCTCCCTGTGCAAACAACAGGACTATGGTCCTAGGTAGAAAGTCTTGTCAGCTTTGCTGTTCTTTTCTTCTCCTTACTTATTAGACAGGGTGTGTTTACAGGGGGCCCTTTCTTCACTGCAGTCAGCCTCCCCCTCCTTCCTGATTCACTGGTGCAAGGGACTGTGGAGCCCATGAGCCCCAGAGCCTTTCGTGAGTGGCTCAGGCCAGCTGGGCTCAGCAGTTAGGGAGATATGGGCGAGTAAACAGCCTCAGGTGCTGAGGGAGGAAGCACAGCCATGGGCCATAGCACTGAAGGAATTTCAGTCCCTGTGGAGCAGCCTCAGAGCCAGCACTGGAGCCAGCTTCAGGTGGCACAGGATCTTCCCTTGAGCTGGAGGGAAAACACTTCACAAAAGCTGTTGTACATTTTGGATCTTATTTACTCCTTCAGTTTCTCACACTGGGGAGACAACATGATGTTTACAACTTTAAAGATAATAATACTCCATGTATTAGCTTTTGATATTCTCCTATTACTTGCTTAAGAAATTTTATTTTACTTTTTTCCATAAAATCAATTTTAAAAAGAAAACACTTGGCACAGTAGGAGGGCAAAGGTCAGGTGTCATCTGTGTAGGAGAGAGAGAGAGAGAAACAGAGAGAGGGAGGGAGGGTGAGCAAGCTGATAGATGACCCTGCAGGGCTGTGTTTAGGCAGAGGAGATTTTAATGTAGGGGATTTAGGAAAAGAAATCTAATCCAAAGTGAGGTATTGTCCAAGTATTGGCCCCCTTGGAGGCCCCAGCTATTACCGTTGTGTGTTTCTTATCTCTAGCCAAGGAAAAAGTAGGAAACTTTATGCTGAGCTCATTCTTAATAGCTTTCATCACCAACAAAATGGGCCAGAAGGTGAGAAGCAATAGGGGTTTGTGTTTCCTCAGCTACCTGGGTGACTTCACTGCTGGTGTTTGTCAAAGACTGGTCTAACACTCTGCTGTACAAATCCATCCCCAGATCCCAGGTCTGTTGGAGAACGCACTAGGTGTTGTCAACATTGCAGAATGGCTCTAGAGCTCAGTATTGAACCTTGGAGGCTGGTGGTTCTACGGTAGCCCAAGCAATTTCATGTTCTTGTCAAGATGCTCGGTCAGGGTCTCTGGGACTCCAAGTCACCAGATAGTTGGACTAGTGAAAGATGTTATTATCTAGCCGAACTATGAACTTCCTGGTGACCAGAACGCAGTGGAGATACCTGGAAGATTCAGCACAGCCCATGCCAAACCATCGCATTGAGCATACTTGGGGAAGGAAAGGCCACACATTAAATTCTGTTTTCACTGTCTTTGTTACTGTCCACTAGCAACCTCCACCACGCTGCCATGCTCTTCAGGGTGCTGGAAAGGTGGCCCCAGAATTCTTAGGAGTTCCTGTGGGGGATTCCTACATCAAGCACCCAGAAATCCTTGGGTAACTAAAACTAAGGAAATCGATAGAAAGAGGATAGTTATGCTCAACAGAAGTGAAAGAGAAATCAGAAAAGAAACATATAAAGAATCAAGAAAAGAGAAATCAAAGAACTATACAGGGTTGTAAGGGTGGTTTACTAATCTATTTTTCAGTGACAATCCCAGGAAATTTTTCCTAGGCTCAGAAAAGAAAGAGATCGGGGAAAGTGAGAAGGGTAAAGGTAAAGGGGAAGGAGGAAAGCGGGGGAGAGAATAGGAGACAGAGAAAGACAAGGTGAGGATTTTATGAGAAGCTGTTCCTACATCCCCCACCCAGGGTTAGTGATGGAGGAGGATGGCATACATCCCATAAGGCCATAAGTTAGAAAGGCTTTTGTCTAGGAGACTACACCAGTATTGGGACAGACTTCCATTCTGTGATAGGCATCCGCACCCTCACACTGAACTTGCCATCCTGCCTCCCTTCCAACCTTCCATTGCAGAGCCCAAGGAAAATAATGATAGGGGGAAATCTATGCCATTGTTCAGAACTGAGAAAGGATTCCACCCACATATTAGACATTTCAAGGGATTTCTGTAAGACTTAATGCAGATGAGCCCAGTCTGAGAGAAGGGTTTGACAGCTCTCAATTCACCTCATAGACAAGAAAAGGCTCTGCGGGGAGGGGCTCCACGGAAACTCGGTGATGTTCCTGAGCTGGTTGTGACAAAGACCCCAGGCAAAAATAAGCCTCAGGAAAGTAAGGTATGGCACATCTCTATCCTCTTGAAGCATCTGGGAAGGGTCCAGGTACAGAGCTGTACACAGAACAGGGCTGCTGTGAGAGAGGGGAGTCTCACATCTGGTGCTTGGCTTCAAAAACATTGCCAAGGAGGCAATGGGGAGGGCATGTGCACAGCACCCAGCCAACCTTATGTTTTCACACCTCACAGTTTTCACTATGAAGATAAAACTCTGCTCTCTTGGGAGTCTCCAGGTCAACTGGCTTCCTTTGATTGGTTTATCCCACCTAGGGCCATTGCATGCCTGTTCTGTTCCAGGTACAGGGGTAGGTCCCAAGGGTTCGACAAAACAGCTTCTGCTTTGTAGGGCCCCCAGTCAGAGAATCAGGATACCTCAAAAAAATCATATGAACATCTGCCACATCAATGCCAAAGATAATAAAGAAATATCCATGGAATTTTGATAAAAATGATTATGACACAAACTTGAGTTTCTTAACAAAATATTTCAACCAAAAAAGATAAAAATGTAAAAATTCCATGTACTATCCTAACTAAATAAAATCCACAGGAAAATACCCCAGCCAAACAAACTCATGAAGATAAAAGAAATAGTATTTTAAAAGTCAGTCAACAAAACGTGTGTAGCGCCTAATTCCAGATTCTCAGTATGTTGTAGCACTTACTGTTGTAAGACATTTGCCTTTCCTCCCTGCTAACAGAAAGGTTTTCTTGATTGGGTCCAGAGGTGAGGCAAGACATCCCTCACCCCTTGCTGTTGGTTGGCTTGGGGGTGGGCACATGACCACTGAAATGTCATGGAGCATCTTTCGTTAGGCTTTTTGGGCAGGGATTTGCTTCTTGATAAAGAGGAGCAGTGAAGTAGTCCACTTTTCTTCTTGTCTTGGAATTAGTTGTCTAAAGATGTCTAGTTTTGACATCCATCTTGTAACCCTATGGAGAAAATCAAGAGAATCTGAGAGACGCCCAGCCAGCACCCTGACACTGAACTGCTGCTGAAACAGCTCTAGACCTCTTTGCCCTCTTCTTCATGTGGCTTAATAAAATGTGCTTAATGTCTAAGATAATGAGGATAATTCTCAAAGGAAAACACATATACATGGATAGGAGTTGCTGTACAACAGTACTAATGACCATATAAAGGCTCAGATTATTGTCGTAGGAACTGGCCTAAGGACAAAAAGGCCCGGGAGAAGGAGAACATGCTTCTTTTTAAATCTTTCATTGAGGAGAATTTAGCTACTGTGAAATTCTTTTCTTTGATAGATACAGAAGTGTACCTAAGAATTTAAAGTTAAAAAATAATAGAATAAGAGAATATATCCAAATTTCTAAAGGATAAAAGGTGTGCAGGGACTAGGGAAGATGTAGCAGGAAAGCAGAATGAAGACAGTTCTAAGGTGTAAAAGACACGAACCTCTTATACAATCAGATGGTAGAAGTAATCACGAGTGTATCCACGTTCCATTAAACATGAACAGGTTAAATAAACAGTCTCCAACCTTTTTGGCACTATAGACTGGTTTCTTTTTCCATGGATGCTATGTGTGTGTGTGTGTGTGTGTGTGTGTGTGTGTGTGTGTGGTTTCAGGATGATTGGAATGCACTATATTTATTGTGCACTTTGTTTCTATTTTATGACATTATTATGGATAGTGAAGTAATTATACAATTCACTGTAATGCAGAGTCAGTGGGAGCCTGGATATTGTTTTTCTGCAACTAGACAGTCCCCTGTGGGGGTGATAGACAGTGACACATGAAATGTGTTGCTTACAGTCTAGTCAACTCTGTAATCTCATTTTGGTTGCTGTTACTTCAGAAAACCTTGCTTCACAATGATAAGATGTTGGAAATGAAAGTAAGCTTTTCAGTGCTTCTGTAGCAATCTCAGGATATTCTGCCTTGACTTTAGTCCAGAATATTTGGAAACTTAAAAGCTGTCCCAAACATACTTCTTTTTTTTGAGACAGGGGTTTGCTATGTAGTTCAGGCTGGTCTTGGCCTCACTTCGCAGCCCAGGCTGGCCTCAAACTCAAGGTAATCCTTCTGCTTCAGCTTCCTGAGTACAAGTGCTGGGAGTATAGGAATATGCCACCACACCTGGCTCCAGACATACTTTAAAGCCCACCATCACTTGTGATCTGAAGCAGTCGATCCTCTTCTAGCATAGGCAAAGTCAGTTCACCTGGCTTATTTACAAATGGGTCACAGAACCATTCCTTCCTAGTTTGGGGGGCTTTTGTGGCTGGGAAATAATGCTGAAACTCTTTTGAAAGCTAAGGTTGGTGATGACGTCCCAGCTGGGAGAAAGAAGGCCCTGGCTCAGTTTCTTTCAAAATCTCTGCTAATGTTTGAAACATGTCAGATTTCCCATGTTCACTCATTACCCCTAAAATAGCCACTTTATATGCCAACTTGAACACAGTTGTCACTCTCCTTTCAAGTGACAGATTGAGTTTGTTGAGCAGGTTGAATATGTTACACAAGTGAGCAAATTTTGTGATCCATTCTGTGCCACAGAAATGTGTTGCCAGTGGTGACTGTTTCTCTAAAAGAAATCTCTGGATAGGCTTGCTAACTCAAGAACTGGCCAGTGATCTGTCTTCAGAAAGCCATCTTGTTCCTGTGGATAAGATAAGATAAGATACAATGTGTGCTCTTGTTCCATCTCCTCACAGAACTGCACGAACAGACATGAGTTAAGGGCATGTACTTTAATGTGATTGATAATTTTAATGATGTCCTGCAAAATGTTAAGCTCAGTGATATTTTTTGGCATTCTAGTATTTCTCTATGGCTGACACAGTGCATAGACTCACATTAAGAAGTGGCCTTTTTTTTTTTTTTTTTTTTTGGCAGTGCGGGTTTAATATACATATATGTAGAATATATATGTACACACAGTTAGCACGGTCAGGGTGGGGAGGGTGTCTTGGGACAGGCAGGAGGCTGGGGTCACTCACTGTACTCTAGTGATTTGGCTAGGAGGTGTCCACAAGCCTAAGAGGCCAGGGTATCAAGTGAGAAGGGCTAGCAAGCCCCCACCTGGATTGAACTGGGATGGGGATCAGTGCAAAGGAAAACACTGGTTAATTTCACTTCTTTCTGGCTTAAGAGTGTCCCAGACTCCGCAAAGAGAAGGTTGCCTGTAATATCCATGTGGGAGCCCTGTGGTGGAGGCAGGTTGAGGTTAAAATCTATGGATCTCATTTCTCCATCTCCCGAGGTTCAGTGTTAATATATGCAACAGTCTGAGTCGGACTAAAGGTGCGGGAAGGGGCCCCTCTCTGCCTGCATCCCCAGGTCAGGCTCAGTGGTGCGTATTCCCA
>PVLD010004443.1:0-55000 GCA_004027595.1 Dinomys branickii
GTGGAAGCAACCCAAGTGCCCATCCACAGAAGACTGGATTAAAAAATTGTGGCATTTTTATATAATGGAATATTATTCAGCTATAAAGAAAGACAGTTTTGGGGACTTTGTAGGCAAGTGGTCAAAACTGGAGTCCATACTCATAAGTGAAATAAATCAGCGATACATGTGCAGGCAACGTATTGTATCACTGGTGTAAAAACCCAAGCGTGGGAATATAAACTAAGAGACATGAAGGAAATCTGTTCAAAAACAAAGAACAGATGGGACGAGGGAAAGGAGAAAAGAAAGAGACAGAAATGTATGTATGTATATATGAATATACATATATGCAGGAGGGCTAACATGGTTCTACTATTGTATTATATCACTTAATGCTAAGGAGTGGTTTATGGCGGGTTGTTTGATCAATCTTGTATGTCTATATGTGTTACCCTGAACACACACATCAAAGATATCAATATGCAAAGCAGCAACTATTGGTGGTTTTTTGTTGTTGTTGTTGTTGTTGTTTGCCTGTTTTGTTTTCTGTCTTTGGATTTTTGCTTTTTGTGTTTTTCTCTTGTTGAGAGGATTAATTGTCTGACCATTTTTGCATGTCTGTATATGGGTTCATATATTTACACTTCAAAGATATCAATGGATAAAGCAATAACCACTGTTGAGATAATGCCACCTTGTCTATAGATCAGTTGTGATTGTACTATTTTTTATGCTAATTGGTGTCTGTTTGTTAATATGTTTTTGTACTTTTATTTTTAAAAATAAATAAATAAAAAGAAAAGAGAAAATGTAGACAGCCCCATATTTAAGGACAGTATAGTCATAAGGACAATATTAACAGTTTCTGAAACTCTGTGGAAAAAGAATGGGAATCTATAAGAAATAGAGGGAAAATACTGTAACATTTTCCCAAACCGTACTGCTCACATATTATTGAGATTTTCATGGGGTCAGGCGCAAAAAAACCCCTGAAAAATATATACAATTAAACATCTGTACTCAAATAACAAGAGAAACAGCAAATAAAATTTTACATGAAAATAGTAAGGAAGAATCAATACTACCATAAAAAAATATATAAATTAGAGGCAGTATACTACACCAAATGCGTATACAGCTTCACCTCTTCACTTTTCTATTAATTTGCATAAACTCCGCAGGATTAATCAAATGAATTAAATAAAATAGAAGCAATGTGCAAAACCCATGAAAAGTTAAATATTTTATGTATTAATTTATTTATTTACTCTTTTTCGCAGAACTGATATTGAATCCAGGATTTCATACATGGGGCAATCTCTGTCCTCAAGCTACCTCCCCAGAAGTTCCATTCAGGTCAGTTTGGTTTGGTTCAGTTAGGTTTGGTTTTTTAAGAGACAGGGTCAGGTCGGCCTGGAACTCACCAGAACTGCCTCAGCCTTCTGAGTAACTTGGATTCCAGGCATGTTCCACCATGAACAGTTTGTGGTAAACTTTTCTAAATTAAAATTTATCTGTCCTAATTCAACACTGGGTCCAGCTGGGTTGGTTGGCAAGCACCTGTAATCTCAGCTACTAAGGGTGGCTGAGGGAGGAGGATTATACATTTGATGTCAGCCAGGACAAATCAACAAGACCCTCTCTCAAAATCTGAAAAATGACTGGAGTGGTAAAACTCAGTAGAGCACTTGCCTAGCATGCAAGGAGCCCTACTACTACAGTTCAATAAAAAAAAAGAAAAAGGAAAGAAAAGTGCATCTGAGTTAAAAATGTATCACAAATGCAAGAAGCACAAAACTGCCTTAAAAGTTATATTAGTATATGTATATGAATATATAAAACAATTATCAGCCTTTTAAACAGAAGTTACAAAAAGACATATTTAGGTTAATTTCTTTAAAAAAATTTAAAATGTTCATAATTCACATTAATGTCAATGTGTTACCATTTAGGTGTAGAATACAACAGGAAGACTTCCATTTCCTCCAGTGAATTTTGCTTCTAAAAGTAAATGTAACAAAGTTTGAAGAAACACATGATGCTCGTTGATAATGACAGGATTATTTCAAAAACCAATTATATCTGTTCATTCCCTTTTGCTTAATTAAAGCAAAAGACATCAAAATCTTTCTCATCAGTAATCAAGTGAAAGCTGCATAGCACACATACAGTAATTAACTCAACCTTATCACTGAACTGTATTGGGTCATTCAAGTGCAGCATGGTATCAAGGATAAGAATCAATGTTATCAGCCTTATATCTCAGAGGAGCAGGGAGATTGAATAACGCCCTCTGTAAATGGACAGGCTTTGTTCCTGCTTAGCTCCCTGGATAAATGTTCCTGCTCATAACTTTAATGTGGCAGCTTAACCATTTAATCATTGTACACTAATATATTATCAATATTATGAACCTGTAACTACAAAATTACTTGTCAAAGTAATCAGCTATTACAGATTTTGGGCATAAATGCAGCCAAGGGGGATTTTTATCTAAGTTGTACTTTTGCAAAGAGGGTATTCTATGACTTTTTAAATATATATATATAGTAAAGTTAAAATTCACGTGGTTCTTGGGAATTTTAGTGAATTCATTTCATATTACGTCCCTCGTTGTATGTATGTATGAATGATTTTAACATGGTTTAATTCAGCCTACAAGACTAATGTTTATGCAATTTTTTAAGATTAATTCTATTCAATTATGCCAATTTCTTGATGTTTTTACAAATATTTCAAAATATAAAAAATCATTTGAATATAGATAGCTTAAAGTCATCTATTCATTATTCTCAGTTAATTTCAAGCATAGTTTGCTATTTTCCTAAAGGATCAAAATTTCTGTTGCCAACATAGTATTTTGAGATTTTTCACTTTCACTAAGGAAGACACTAAATCATAAGGGACGATTATCAGTAAATTCTCTGCGACAGGCCCTAAGCTTGCTGAGGTAATGCAGCTGACAAACTTTGATGCGCCATGCCCGGGCACATTATGTTCATGTAGTGTGTACATCTGGGCACCCTTTATGGCAATGCAGCAAACAGCCAATCATTTATTCCACTCTAATTAGCACACATGTAAATCCTCACCAATCAAGCCACGCACAGGGTTACTGTTGTGGCAGCCATACAGCAGGCTGGCAGACCCACCACAGAAGGATGAGAAGATACTCCTGGGCCTGATTTGAACCTGCAGTCACACCAGGCCAGCTCCCCAAGAAAGGGCTGGGACCAGCTCTCCCTTTCAAAACTGATCAAGGAGCCCCAGAAGGAAAAGGTCAACAGGCAGAAAGCTGATTGGCCTTAAATCTTTGTTTTTATTTTTTTCATTTGTCACAGGAATACACCTGCAGCAACATTCTTCCTTTACTTTAAATGCACAATAGTTACCATGAGCAAATATTAGAATTAAGATAGACTTCGTAATAAAGAACACGAAGAAATTCCGAAGATTATCAACCATAATATGTAGTAATTTATGAGATTACCAGAAAGTACGAGATAAATGTACATATGCTTATGTGTGATACAATCTAATGCCTAGTGTGGTGCAGTGTAATGCATACATACACCTATACAGAGTATATGTAATTAGCTTATCTATGTAACATTTTCTTTCATTAACTATTAGTACACAATTTAATTTTTATACCAAACTACCAAACCAATAATTCCTCCTTTGAATTAGTGATTTTCCTGAGATACAGAGGGAGCCCCCAGTTTGAACTCTTATTTGTTGTTTCTCTTATTTCTTTCTCAACAATGAAGTCCCTAATTGCCATTTTCAAACAGCACTGACAAGAGCAGAGCAATTCACCAAATAAGAAACCTTTAAAGTTAGAACACTGATTCCTGCCAGTAAAAATATTTTATTTAACACTTGATTTTCCAAAAGGTATTAATTTATACTGTTTTTGAACATTAACCTGCTATAGATTACAATTTACATCATTGAAACAGTGAAGAATTTATTCAACAAACATTTATTGACTGAATCATACACAGAAGCCCCACACTCAGGTGTAGGAAACACAAATGCATAACAAGCACACAAACCCAACCTCTAAAAAGTAAATATATTTCATGAGGAAAGTCAAATTGAAAGATAATATACTAAGAGGGACGGTGTATAAATACAGACAACCAATACAAAAAAGAATACTAATAGTTTTAAAGGGAGAAGGAAGTCTTTCTCAAGAGAAGTGACCCCATCTGATCTCTTAAAATACTTCCAAATGAAGGTAACTAAAGAATTAATTCACTTGATAGATATGTGTTAGGAGTATGCTGAGTAAATAAACTTAGTAGTGTTTCATAACACATGAAAGACATAAGCCCAGACAGAAAGTCTGAAGAGGCGATGTGCTCAATAGAGACAGGTGCTGGCAAACTGAACAAGGTGTCAGACCTGCACAAGGTGGGCTCCTGCCTGCCCCCACAGGTTTGCAGGGCTCACTTCCAATGAGAACCACCTTATTAGCAGGCTCTCTCATTTCTTTTTTGTGTGTTTTTCTCCCAAAACACTCATCACAATCTAACACTGCCTCTTGATGTTGTTATGGTTGCCAATGCTTATTTTCTGATTCTCTTAAATTCAACGTGAGCTACATCAGAGTGGAGACATCATCTGTGTTTTAAATACTGAAACACATACCTGGAACACATGAATCGCTGAATAAGCAAGTACTGGGTAGACAGATGAAGACATATATGGATGAACATGCAAATTCTGGGGCCATACATATAGATGAGGCTTAACCAGACTCATGAAGTTTGGATAATCTCACCTACAGGACTGAAGGCTATCACTGTCAATTACGCTTAATTCTAAAGATTACATTCCACATGTTTGTACAAGGAGTCCAACATTTCTCATGGAAAAGTAATAAAGATAATTTCTGTGCCTTTTCCAAAACTAAAGTGAAATAACTGAAGGTGACAACAGAGTTACAAACCATAGAAGGAGGCACTAAACTAAGAACACAAAAGATGATTTCATAAATCTTTCAAAATATAAAATAAATCCTGAGAAAATGAAAATTCTCTAACAATTTAAAACGAAAGCACTTGGCAAAATTTTCATTTTTTCAAAATTTGTTGTTAAACATATTACCATCTCACATGGTAATCTGAAACTTCCGCAATAATGACTATCAATATTGCACTGAGTGACACAAATATGCAATGTCCTAAGGAATGAGGAGAGACAGTAGACAGAATTAGATCCTTGGTTATACATTAGCCCTAATCTTTGGCTGAAAAATGAAAAACAAGAAAATTGTCTTTAGTAGCTGACAAGGACAAGACTCACAGATAATTCAGTGCAAATGGAGTACTAGAGATACAATATTGACTATCCTTTGATCTATAAATAGTAATCATAGTTTTGTGTTTTATATGCAGATTATTCTCACCTGCAAAAAGAAGTTCACATCTTACATCAAGACCTTACTTAACCTAATTTTTTTTTCAATTTTCATATTGTCAAAAATGTCCAGTATTTGTTTTCTATTTACAAGACACTAGCTATTAATTTTTAAAGTATCCCTATATATTTAATCAGTAATAAAAAATAAAAATACAATTTTAACAAAATAAAAGAAATATGAGTTTCACTACATTATATTTTTCCATAAAACAAACCATATTCAAAACAAGGCAAACTACATTCAAAAATTCCAAGATCTATTAAAACTAGGGTCTTTAATCTACCAATATATATTTATAGGGCCATTGATATGGGATATATGCAGAAGCCATTTTAATTATGATCATTAGCTACTACATCTGAATAAGTTATTTTAACACATACAATGAAGTACAATTACAGAATAAAAGGCATCTGGGCAATTCAGAATTCCATCACATTTCCAAAGGGCATCAACATCCTGCTCTACTAGATCAGACATGGCAAGTAAGTGGTCCTGTACTATCACTGATTTACCATAGCCCCCGCCCCCCATAACATACCCACAGCTTCAAAATATCTCCCAACATAGGCCTTGCTCACTTAGCTCCAACAAGTTGGAGCAGACAGAGGAGCAAGCTATTCACCTTCCCTGACCTTAATTCAAGGCACCTTATTAGCAAACTAGACTTTCACAATTACCTTCCCCCAAAAAAAGAATAGTGGTTTTCTTAAGTCAAAATACCACAAATATATCTATTTATATTTATTAACCCTCCATAAATCTACTGAAAAACAAACTTAGATATAAGGATCAAAATATTATTAAATATATGATTTTTAGATGGTATTAAAATGGAACTAGGGAAAGGTCAACTTTCTAATCATAGTATGGAAGACTGGGATAAACAGAGAATCTTCAAGTGATAGAATAAAAGCTTACTATCTAAGAGAGACATTTCCATCTTGTTTGCTGTTAAGATCAAAGGCAAAATACATGACAGCATGGATGTCCAATAATCCAATAATATCTTACTAACACCCTTTTCCATTTCTCTCACAAAATAGGACTCAGTGCATGATGTAACAGGAAATCTCAAACTAATAAACAGCACAGCAATGTAACTTAAAACAACAGAATTTAAACTTAGCTTCCCATAAGTGGCCATTCATGTTAAAGGACGGCCACGCCAACACTGCTGTGGTATTAAATAACTAGAGATAATATATATTTAAGATAGAATAAAATTCATCAGTTATGAAATGACTGATCTTTAAACACTAGTGAAATGATTAAAAAATTAACTAACAACTTTCTATGAGTCCCTCTGATCACAAACTTACATCTATGTCTTGTTCTACAATACTGACAGTTACAGCTAAACTTTAGGACTACAAAAAAAAAAACCTTTTTTCATTAGATTTTCACAATTGTAACTGTATTTAATTATAGGATATACCAGTACATCTTGATTGGTGGAAGTTTACCTAAAAGAGATCCCAAGAGAAGTCCAATAAAAACAAACTTATTTCAAAGATCTAAAGAAATGAGAAATATTAACAGTTAGCACCTCATTTTGCATTCTATCATCTCTCTTCACTTACCTAAGAATATTGATTAATAAACATAAACGTATGCATGCAAGCAGAATAGGGACATCTGATAACAGGTCATGGTAATATAACTTATTGATGATTAATTATTTAAAACATTATAATATTTGATGGAAATCAATGCACACAGTCCATAAGGGATATATAAAACCTTTTGTGGTGGTCTTGGGATGTGTCATCTTAGCTAAGGTGAGAACTCCATTTCTTATATTTTCTTATATTTCTCTTTCTTTATAACACTAGTTGAAGAGAACCACAATGGGGAATGTCGAACAATGTGAGCAATGTAGGGGATAGACTGAAACAGCAGTTATAGGTAGCTTACATTCATTCCATGGCACCTCTCTGCTGGGTAAACTCACTAGAGTGAACAGACACTGGCTCTGCAACTGATTCACCTCCCTTCAGAATCCTCTATCAGTAGCTGCAAAATCTGAACCAGACATACGTGTAAGGAAAGCTCCCTGAGGAACGGTAAAAGCTTCTGGAGGAAATCTACACCCTCAAGGTCTAAAAGAGAAGGAACACAGATTTCTTTCTACCTTCACACAGACTAAACCTTATGTGTGAATTCCACTTACGCTTGCTTTCCCTCCAAGCTCAATCTATTTAGTATTCACAACTACTTGCCCCCATGCATTTCAAGTTCCATCACCAGATGCAAAGAAAACAGTCATAAAGAGACCACATGACCAGCAGTAACTGCATCTGCACATGGTCATCCTCCTGTATGTGCCCATGTAAGTATATATATACAGCTGTGCATGTAAGGATGCTTTTACAAAAATAGATATTTGTAAAAAAATAAATGTGCATACATAGTATTCTGCTTCTCTGATTAGTAACAACTTCATAAATCATTTACAAAGGTATAAATATATATATCTCACTTTATATTTTCAAAACATATTTTCAAAATAATTTACTATTCTTTATTAACCTTTTTACACTTGAAGCAGAACATTCAAGGCTAGATAGAAATCATTAAAATCTGCAATTAGAAATATATTGATAATAATTTAATATATCAGTTTAATGCTGATAATGTATATCTCATTTTGAACTATTGTATAAAAGATGGAGTATTTGCCTGTTAAAATGTTTACTTGGAGTAATTTCAATTGCAAATACCATAGATGTCTTTAATAGAAAAAACTGACAAAGGTACAAATAAAACATGACCATCCTCTCATTCCAAATCCAAACTCAGAGCTGAGATTTTTTTCCTTTGACCCAAGGTAGTTATCTTATCAGCAAGTGGACACTGATTGCAAAAGCAATGTAATAATATATACACTGCATTAACCAGCAGCTCCCCAAAACATAACACCACTTCTGGTCTAATACATCATTAGAAAAGCATTCAAACATGGAATATTCATAGACACGTCTCCTTTACAGATATTCACCATATTAATGGTACTCAAAGTCACAATCCCACTGAGGGCTATATCCATACCAACTGAAAATATGACCAAATTAAATTAAAAAATTCTAAGTTCAAATCTTCAATATTTATAAAATCTTTTAAAGCTCATACATTTTATTTACTTATGAGGGCTTATGAAATCTATGTCTTAAAATAAGTATAACAGTCTTCTTTCTTCAGGAGATAATGCACAACTGTATGGTGTGAAAGGTAGGAAAGGTGGATGAAGGTTCAACTAGCAGGTCCAAGGCCAAGAACACTAAAAAATGAGAAAGAAAGAAAAAAAGAAACAAAATATTTTAAAAGATGGAGAAATCAGTGTCAGATCTAAGACTTAGATTGAAAGCAGAAACCATGATGTGAAAGAAACACAGTCCACATCAAAACTTTTTCCCTCTAGTACTGGGGGTTAAACACAAGGCCACTATACTGAGCTACATTCCCAGGCCCAGCCACCCACCCCAATACATGGAGAGAGTTCAACAAATTCACTAATATCCTGGCTGGGTTTGAACTTGACATTCTGCCTCAGCTTCCCAGAGCGCTGCGATTACAGAAGTATACCACTGTGCCAGGCCCAAACTCTTGAATGAAAAGTTAACCATGATAGTTACCCTCCTTGGTTAAGGGCAGAAAGATCTCAGTGATGAGTAATAGGCACAAAGAGATTTCCCATATATTTTGTTTCTTGAACCAGACGTTTATCACTTGAGTATGAGCATGTTATGAAAATCTACTGAGCTATGCACTATGACTTCTGTAGTTGTCTGTCTGTAATATACACATCATAAATCAAAGATTTCAAATTAAGAACTGAACTTGCAGGTAGTAAAAAATAAAACAATCACTGGACGAGTGATCTTTGCAATAAGTTGTTATCTGTTTCCAACAGTAGTTATTTCTTTGCAATGAGTTTATAAACTGATTCAAAGAGGAGCAAGCTGGTTTGATGCCAAATGGTATTTGTAATAACTGTCTACTCTCTTAGTCTGCTCTGGCTGCCATAATAGAATACCACAGCCTTGGTGATTTAAGCAATTGAAATTTATTTTCTCACAGCTCTGAAAGTCTAAGACTAGGCTGCAATTTTCACCAGGAGACAGTCCTCACTAGAGTTCAACCGTCCTACACCTGTTCTCTCTGCAGGTCTTTAAGGACACAACTGTGTGCAAAGGGTGAGAAAAAGAGCTTTTGGATGTCACCACATTGCAATACTAGGGCCCCTATTGAGGGGCTTCATTTAACCTTACTTACCTCTGTATAGGTCATACTTCCAAACACAATCACCCTGGGGTTAAGAAATCAACCCGTAAGTTTTCAGGTGACACAATTCAGACTATAACTCCTACTGAACGCCTGGCATCACTAGAAGGCCTGGCATCACTAGAAGACTAATAAATACATTTTCATCTTTGACACATGAGTCTTAATGAACAGGTTGCAGAAGTAAACTAGTAACTTCATCTTTCAGATGACTACGGCTAAAACCCTAGGGTGAAAGGACTTAAATTATATTTCCCTCCTTTCTTAAAATGACTGTCTCTACTCTGTAAACTAATGCATTTGGGGGATTAAATCCCCTTTGTCATAACAGAAATAGCAAGTAATTTGGAGGGCCAAGGGTATAGCTCAGCGGTACAAGCACCTGCTTGATAAGTACAAGGTCCCAAGTTCAATTCCCAGTACAAAAAAAAAAAAAAAAAAAAAAAAGTTGCATAGCCGGGCATGGAGGCACAGGCCTGTAATCCTAGCACTCAGGAGGCTGAGACAAGAGGATCGTTGCGAGTTCAAGACCAGCCTGAACTGCACAGCAAGACCCTGTCTCAAAAAGACCGAAAAAAAAAAAAAAAGTAATTTGGAAAATGAAGTTAAGAATGAAACGAATGATATTTAAAGGAAGTCAATACAGTTCAGAAAGATCTAGAAGGGAAGGAAAATATGTAGCACATAGGGGAGAAAGAACTGGGGAGAAGACTAGGGATAATAAAATAATAAAATAAGCTCTATTTGTTCCTGCTAGAGAAAAGTAGAAAATGCTGATCTCGCCATCCACTGACATCACACTTCTGACACTCCTTACAAAATTAAGAGTTCAGCAGTTTTCTACTGTGTTAAAAAGTGATAGAGACAGTCTTGACCTAAAGAAAATGCCAAATATGTGGCAGTATCTAAACTGTTCATTGCACACTAATTAGGTGATTTTAATCTACAGTATTTTTTTCAAGAAAGAAAAAAAATTTAAACCTAGGTAGACTAATATAACTTACTCCAAAAATTTTGTTCCATATAATCTGTCTATAAAATAATTTAGAGACTTAAATGATGGAATATTAAATTCAATTAGACTCTGAAAGTAGAAAATATTTTCCATTCAACAAAACATAGCTTACTTCTGAACTGTCCTTGGGAAAAGAACTGATTGTAAAGTATACATAGAATAAGTTTTGATATATTTTTAAAGCATGGTAAACATATCAGTGCTAATGGGAGCAGAGCACTAATCATATTTTAAGCACTAATCAGAGGCAATGATAGAAATACTACAAACTCACATTTTAGGGGCAACTCAATTTACTAAAAGAAACATGGGTACATAATTTTGTCTAAATAAAAATAACTCACAAACTATCTCTGTTCATTTAATAAAATAAGTATTCTAAAGATGTTTGGAAATCTATGTTGTACTTTTGGATTCATTACTTAAAGTGACTTAATATACTTTTCAATATTGTAACCATTAAAAATTCCCACACAAAACAGGAAAACTATTCAAACTAAACTTATACACAAAAAAGTTTCTCTCAAATTTGTCCAAATCTAACAAAATAACTCAAAAACAAATAGGCAGAGCAGTATGTGTTAACTTCTAAAATATTAACTGAGCAGCTTACCTCATCCTTATGTGTCTTCCTAATTCTCTACTATTTTATCAACAAATGAAAACACAGATCCAAATTTAGGCAGTTGGAAGCATTTGTAAATCTCAGAATTGCCCCCAAACAGCTCGGCATTGCCCCCATACAATAGTTCTGTGCTGTTATGCACAAATAACCTTCAGTTAAAGGGCTCATGGGCCTCTCGCAACTCTTGTTTAAAAAAAAATGTATGCCAATTTTTATATTTTATACATATATATGTACATATATACCCAACTTATATATATGTGTGAATGTGTGTGTATGTGTATGTGTATATTCCCAATTTTTATCAAGGGCATGAAGCTCATGAGGAAAACACAGACCTGTAAAGCCCAAGACACATGGACCAGCAATACCTCTTGAAAGCTTCTTTACTCATGTATTCACTTTGTATTTTGAATCTGTAAGAGCACATCTAATCTTTCAGGTGAAAAACAGAAGAAAGTATTTGTCTGCTACCATATAAAAATGGGCCCAAGTACATTTGAAATGTGGCCAATGCCAGAACTATTAATAAGAACAATTAATAAGTGATTCAGAAAAATACTGAATAAGGGAAGGTAGTAGGAAGGAATGAAGAAAAGGCATCTTAGATGTTCCTTGCTCCTTTTGAATTAGAGAAAAATCTCTTTTTAAAGGGGCACACTACCAACAACAAACTATTCAACTATTTCCAAACACCTTTTTGTACTAGTGGTAATTACATATTATATGTTGTATTTATTATTTGTTTGCTTCTTTTGAGGAAATAACATACAGCAGATGAAATTACGAGTATTGAAAATGGTGAGTACATTCATTTCCATTTATAACTTCTTTAACCACTACTTAGGTTTCACCCGCTGTGACTTCACAAAACCTTGGGATGTTTCTAAGATTAATCTTATCATTCTATTATACAATTGTAAGTGTATGACTTTCAAGAATAACACTATATTCCTGATCCAAGTGTTCAGATAGCCTTTTCATTCTTCATACAATATTTTGATTGTCTACCAAAGAACCTGACACCTGATACAATCGATGTTTCCTACAGGAATGAATGAAGGTTTACTGAGAAATGCTGTTATGATTTGATTGATTGACTGATTGCCTGACTGATTGATTGATTCACATTTCTATCCATGTTTCCCAGCTAATAACTCTCTTCCCAATGCAGGCAGCAGAAACTTTCTCTTCTTCAAGTTGAGTCATAGAAATTCTAGTCCTCCATACCTCTCTGCCTGAATCTAGACCAAAAAAAAAAAAAAAATTGCCCTCCTCAGTCCGGAGGAGACTTACCACACAACCCTGAAGGAAAGAATGCTACACAGGGAGGCCAAAGTAATCAGGATCAGCTCTTCTGGGTTTCTCCACCTATTCTAGTAGTATTAGACCATATACTTTTGTCCAATCATATTTACAACAACTGTCTATGATTCAGCAATGCCGATGCAATGAAGTCTCCAAACAGACCAGAGGAGAGCGTTCAAAGAGCATCTGGATAACTATGTGGCTATTCCTGGAGAATAACATACCCAGAGAGAGTTTATATACTCTACACTCATTTTCCCATAACTTGCCTTATACATCTCTTGGTCGTCTGTATCCTTTATAATAATCAGTGAATGTAAGAAAGTGTTTTCCTGAGTTCTGTGAGAAAGGGGCTGTAATAACACTAATTTATAGCCAGTCTGTCCAAAAAGAACAGCTAATACAACCTAAAATTTGTGACTGACAGAGGGAGAGGAGGCCTGACCCCTCCAGCTGTGGGATCTGATGCTGTCAAGTTAGGTTGAAAGGACAGGCAGCTAGTGTATACTGCTGCACAACTGCTTGCTTTCTGGGAAGGAGAGCCCCACACCTCTTAGAATCATAGAAATCTATGCTGAGTACAGTGTTGAAGCCGAAGAAAAGTGATACACAGTTACCTTACTCCCAGCCATCTCTGGAGCATTCCTCTCAAACACAGAGATCATTTGCTCTAAAACACTCAAAAGTCAAATACACAACTATTACAAATATTGTTTATTAGGACAACAGTATGAATCATAAGACAAGAGACTAATGATTAACTCAGCTACATTGGTTATATGTCAGAGTATTTGCATGCCTCACTTCTTTCTGCCTTACTGAATTGACACAAATTTGTTTTAATGGCTCATATTTTCTTAAATTCAGAGGGCCTTAGATTTAGTTCGTATTCATTCATAGAAAGTTCCTTAAGTTCAAAACTTGGTAACTGTCATTATTGTGATCCTATATATATTATGCACAAAGAAAAAATCTTAAAGTAATAGACAATTTTAGGACTATAACAATTAAATGTATTTCTGTGCTATTGATCTGAACATTATAATGACTAAATGTAATCAAATACGTGACGGCACTGACTAAAATGCAACTGGGCTTTCCTCCCTTCTGTAGCTGTATTATCAAGCATTTTAATCTATGACAAACTCTATAACCATAAATAATCTAAGGTCATTGATTTATGTAGTACTTCAGACATGCTGAGCTCTTCAAAATAAATGTTCCAAAATAATATGTGCTACAAATTGCAATTCTAACATAAGACAAATGTTAAAATGTTAGCATCTTCTCAAATATACTGTACTGTATTAATTGTTGGTCTTTGTAATATAGCTTATTGGTTTTGCATAATTTAAGTTTTACTTCATTGTTTAATTTTTAATTAAGTAGTTTTTCTCAAGATGTGTTTTCTGCTTATATGTTAGTTAGCCATTACACATGGTACATACAAAACAATTCTGTGGTACAAATATATGATATTGTCATGTATTATATGATTTCTCTAAGATCTCAAATATGAAAACAATCATAACAGTTTGTATTCTAAAAATCTAATAGCCATTTTAATTTTTCATTAATATTTAAACAATTTTAGCTCGAGACAATGCCTGGAAAACTAAAGACCTGAATATAGAAGTATAAGCAAATCACTTTCTCTATAAAGCAGCATTCTATCTTTTAGTTAAAAAATAAATGCATCTTTTTTGGAATAGCATAAGGGATAATTTGTATTTTATTTTCCTGTGGAAACTATTGGGACCCATATTGGCATATGTACCAAAGGATACATGCTCTCCTCATAGGAGCAAAAGGATATACAATATTGCCCATCTAATAAAAAATAAAAAAGCTAATGTGAGTGAAGAAGAACCCAAGAATGTTGATGAGGGAAATGCCAACTTGTATGTCACATTATGAGACTGGATAGAGGTCCAATTAAAATTTTAAAGTTATTATTACAGTAGGTACTATACTGAATGGCTCTATTCAAGCTGTCTCTGAAGACAAAGCTCTCCAAAGCAGCAGTCATTATCGAGAGAGTATTAAGTCTTATCATGTGTAGGCATTTTTTAAAACAATTTTAAACATTTTAATAAATTTTTGTGTGTTATTATTCAATTCAATATGTTTTCTAACTGTGCCTTTATTTGGTTTTTAAATGTTATGTAACCTCAAGATGAGAAAATTAGAAAAGAATATGGATAAAAGAAATCTAACAAAGAAATATTATGAAAACTCCTTGTAGTACTACATTCTGCCCCAAATTATCTTGCAATCATGTAAAGTTTGACTACTACCATTTCGAAGACACAAGGACACTCATGCTGTACCTCTAATAATATGTACCATATCATACCTGTAATAATATGTACCACATTATTAGATCAAAATCTCTCAAGCCTCCACCACTAGTTTTGACAAAATAATAACAAATGCAAACATGCACATACACACACAGACACCTCCAATACATGTTTAGTTTTTGTTTGGAAATAAAAATGCACAGAAAAGTTGCACAGAGGCTTTTTTTAAAAAATCATTGGCTTCACAGATACATAGTACAGCAGTTGCTCAAATAACAGATTTGGATTTAAATTTCCATTCTTTTCTTAAGTAACATTTTCAACATTATGTCTAATATGTTAGGAAGGAAAAACTGATTAAATTGGAGTGATTTTTCTCTGGAAGGCTGGGATCTTTCTTAACCTAAATTATGCAATTGCTTACTATTTGCGTTTACATGATCATGTTAAGGGAGTAAGAAACAGAATAAACTACTTTCTCAACTGAAGTGTTCCACAGAAGACTACTAAAAGGAAAAGGCTAATGAAGCCTGCTATCATTTGTGTCCTTTCCCCTCAGTCACTCTTTTCCTCTCACTACACCCCACATTCATATAGATATTCCAGCATGAACCACAGCAACTGTTTCTGAACAGCAGTCCTCATAGTGGCTCATCTGCAAGTCATTTGAGTCATATTCCAAAGTATTTGATTCTCCAAGAAAACAGGGGAGTAGTGATTTAGTGGTGTAGTTGCTGTGGAACACCCAATAATCTAACCATAACCTCACTGCAAAAAATCCCAACTAGAAGACCACCTTTCCATCAAATCAAAACTAATACTACACTAGGGGGCTGGGGGTATAGCTCAGTGGCATAAGCGCTTGCCTGGCAAGCGCAAGGTCCTGAGTTCGATCCCCGGTACCGGAAAAAAAATAAAAATTAAAAAAAATAATAATGATACACTAGATTCCCTTAATATAACTATGCAAATTTACTATCATAATTGTTTTTAAAACAAGCCAGTAAGGTAGATAAAGAAAATTATCATCTCTATTTCACAAAGTAGGAACTTAATTGCCAGTTGAGAACAGATGAACGTGCTTAGCAGAAAATCATGAGAAAGGAAGGGAAAAAATGTTTTTATGAAAGCTAAGAAAAGCCTAGTAAGAATACATGAATAGATAAGTATTGATCCAGTTGCAAATCAGATATTCTATCTCTTAGGGTTCTTCAATCTAAGGCATAGAAAGCAAACTGAAATGCTGTATGTACAAAAAAAGACACCAAGGGCTTGGTTTTATGACTTTTTAAAAATTAGACATTTTTTTTATAAGAATCAGTAATGTTGTATGCCTGCTGTTCCTGGAACTCAGCAGTCTGAAGTAGAAGGATCACTTGAAACTAGGGATGAAGGTCAGCCTGGGCAACTTGACAAGATCCTATAGGTAGATAGATGGGGGGGAAGAAGGAAGGAAGGGAAGGGGAGGGGAGGGGAGGGGAGGAGCCTATAGTAGCATGAGGTATGGAAAATGTGCTAGAACAGGGATAGGTGGAAGAATGAAGAAGCAAAAGGTAAAAAACAAAGACATTTAATATGCACACTTTGGCCAGGACCTCAGTGATTCCACAATGTATTCGAGCATTTTCTAATAGGCCTTGACTGCCAAGGAAAGGAAGCAGGGTATTGCACTACAAGAATCACTGAGAGATCCCCAAAAAAGAAGGGACATCCTATAAAGAAAAAAATGAAGGGGATGCTAGCAAGAAATAATAAAAAAAGGATTTTCCAACAAAGAAAAAAGAAAAAGAGGATGCTACACAGAAAAAAGGCTAATATCTATACTATATGGTAAAAGTTAATTTTGCTTCTATGTTTTCCATATCCCCTATCCAACAGCAAGCCTTATAAGCAACCTGATAGGCATGGAAAGAAAAATCAGTAGCTCAAGATAAATAGTAACCAATTGACTTTAGTGACTTATTAAAAGAATAAAAAATAAACTTAAAAGAAATAAAATGTTCCAACATGCAGTGTAGACCAAAACCCAAATCCTTCTATCTTCCCTCACAATGTTTTGTAATGTGGAAAAATGACAATAATGGTCTTTCAATATCATTAGTTATATGAAATGGCATCATACTAGAGAACTGCATAACAAGACTGTCTTAAACGACCCATCTATGATTATTAGAGAGAAACATACTGATGTTGGCCCATAAACCACAGTAGATAATTACGTATCTAATCATGATAAAATGATGATGGCCTGTTGCAAACAACTAGAAATTTTAAAAAATACACCACATAATGACTTTTATAAATTGAACAAGGCACAGAAGGACTATGACAGCAGTGAAAACGGGAAGTATAGATGAGTCTTATGAAACCCATAGGATATGCTAGGAAGCAGCTTCAGAGCACAGTGTAGGGACACAAACAGAGCCCAACATATTACCTACTGAAAAAGGCAGACAAGAAACAAACAGAAATTGAGTAAAAAAAAAAGACTCCCAAAAACCAGCTTGAAAAGTCAGAAGTCTCCCTGATTCCTGACTGACCAGTAAGCTATACAAAAGAAAATGAAATTCCTTCATTAAAGCCACAATAAAAGAGGAAAGCTATAAGTTAAACAATGGCCAGGTAACACATAAAATAAAATACTTCTCACATTCTGATAAGCCACAATAACAGGTGTTTTTTAGTTATGGGTAGGTTTTTGGAGAAACACAAGAAGGACATTCCCTAACACTGGGCCTAACCACCTCTGGGGGAAGTTTACACCAGATTCACCCTAAAATACCTTAAAACAAACCTCAAAAAGGTCAAGATAATTCTCAAATGACTTACTAGACTGCCAGGAAAAAAAAATCCAAAATTTTTTAAAGGAAGATAACTAAACACAGAAAAATCTAAAATTCTCAATATCTAACATCCAATCAAAAAACACAATGTATTAAAAAAAATCAAAATGCAATGCATGAAAAAGAAAACATATTAGGTTATACAATGAAAAAATTAGCAAACATTCTTTAAAACAACAACTATAAATATGCAAGCAGATTTAAAAGAAAACATTAAAAAATAGTAACAAGGGTAATAATGAGCAGAAAGTTGGGAATGTGTGAGACAATATCAAACAAGTTGATACGTACATACCAGTGAAATTACAAAATAGAAGAGATAAAAATGAGTACAGTAAGTAGAAGGAAAAAACTGAAGAAATAATGACCTGAAATTGTTTTCAAATTAGTAAAAAAAACTACACCCACAGGCCAAAGAAATTTAACAAGCCTCAAGCAGGATAAATACAACAGAACACATATCAAAACAATGCAAAATATAACAGATGAAAACAAATTAAAATGATAAAATCTTACAAGAGAAAAACCATGATATATACAAAGAATCAAAATTCCTATCAGAAATAACAGTGCAGAAGAAATAATGGGATGCATTTTTTAAAAATACAATCTCAATCTTAAATTCTTTATCCAACAAACATTTCCTTCAAAAATAAAGATGAGATAATGATTTTTAGACAAAATCCAAGCAGATTCATTATCAGCAAACATACAGTATTAAATAATTACAGGAAAAATAAATCAGTAAAAAAAGTTCGTCAAGCATAAACAAAATTGTAACAGTTGGAAATGGGACCTTAAAGGAATAAAGAACATCAAAAATGGTAATTTAATATACATAATTTTTTTTATTTAAATGTTTATTTAACTGAAAAATGACTGCAAGGTCTTATGGTATCTACTGTATACATAAAAATAAAATGTTTGACAGCAATAACATTTTATTCTATTTAACAATAATATTTTTAAAGTAATTTTTAAATAGAAGAATGCTATTATAGGGTTTTTACACTTTACATGTAGCATATTATCCGATGTTTAAAAATGCAGAGTGTAAACCTTTAATTACTAAAATAATCAAGCAAGGAGGTTTAGCCAGTAAGCTAATAGTGGAAATTAAATAGAACCCATTTATATAATTTAATCTTTAGAAGAATCTTTCAAGAAGGTAGGAGTAGGAAAAAATATATAAAGGGACTAATACAGGAAGAATGAATTAAGAAAGATTTTTTCAGAACTAGGTATGGTAGTGCCTGCCTGTAGTTGCAGAACTCTGAGAGGTTGAAGCAAGAAGATCAAAACTTTAAGCCCAGCCTGGACAATTTGATGATTTAGCAAAACTCTGTGTTATGGTTTGTGTCTAGATGTCCCCCACAAGCCTTATGTGGCCATAGGGCTTTTGGAGGTGGCTAAATCTAGAATGTATGATTGATTCATAGTGCAATGCTGGGATTAAGGGTGCTGCGATTAAGGATGAGTGATTGCTGGATCAGTCTACGCACTGGCGAGGCACTGTCCTAATCCCAGTAGACTGGATACAATATAAGGGACAAAAATAGGCTTATCTCATTTTCATTGCTTTTGCTGCCTTCCACCACCATGAACTGCTGCCCTTCTGCCATGTACCACTCTACCTTGTAGCCAACCAATTATGGACTGAAACATCTACAAATTGTTAGCTAAGGAAACTTTTCTCCCTTTAACTTTGGATGACAGGTATTCTGTTTCAACAACAAGAAAAGTAATTGAGACACCCTGTCTCAAAAAATTTTTTAAAATGAAGTGTGGATATATAGCTCAATGAGAAAGCCCTGGTCCTGGGTTCAATCCTCAGTACCAGAAAACAAACAAACAAACACAAAAGTAATTACTAAAATAATCAAGCAAGGAGGTTTAGCCAGTAAGACATATACATACATACACACACACATACATACACAAACACACATATACACACACACACAGAGCCTATTAAAAAACTGACATTAAATAAACATAGGTATGATACAAATGAAGTGATGAAAAAGTATACAGTATATGAACACAAAGCACAGAGGAGTTTGAGTAACTATATGAATAGAAAATTAAAAAGCCTTTGAGACAGAGTATCAATAAACCTACAAATCATTTCAAAAATACAAAAGGATGAATTTAACATGCAAACATAACAATCCTAAATGTAGATTGACCTAATAAAATTTTCTAAGTAGATGATGAAAAATCTGATAAATTCAAAGGCATAACATACAAATCCACAATTACAATTCAACACTTTAACATTGCTTTCTTAATAATAGAACAAGATACAGAAGCTGCTATCCCCAACTTCACCTAATCTTTATTTACAGAACATAAAACCTAGCAACAGCAAAATTAATTCTTTTCATATACACATTACACTTCACCAAAATTAATCCTATGGAGTGAAATAAAAGAAAATTTTAATAAATTTAAAAGGATTGATCATACAGAGCATAACCCTAGAATCATATTAATTCACAAATATTTGGGAATTACACATGCTTTTAAATAATCCAAAATGGGTATCACAAGGAAAAGTATAAAATATTCTCAACTAAGTAAAAATGAAAAAGAAACATACTATGTACACCACAGAAAACTATACCATTCTCATGCTATCAAGAAGAAAAATTCAGATAACAAAAACAGACTACCAAAAAATTCAGATAACAAAAATTCAGACCACAAAATGGCTATTTTCTCAAGTACATCAGAGAACTAAAGTCATTAGGCAAGCAGGTGAACTTAAGTCCCAAAATAAACAAGCTCTGCAGTAGGAATGAGGGAAATGTGCATTTCACACTGGGTAGAATGGCAGCTTACAACACAAACAGATTAGAAGTCAGTAAAAATTTTAATGAATTAGTAAAGGCCAAGAATGAGCTCATGTATCAATGTGGAAACCTCAGGACCCACACAGAATATAGCACACGGCACTAAATCACAAGCTACTTTCTCAGACCTCCACGGTGAATACAGGAAAATCCGAGGGCAAGTCAGGACACAACAGACAGCATCCACCTCAGTAATACAGGCATGATCCACAGCCACCTGTTCCTCTAGCTATTTCTCTACCAAGAAGCAAAAATCTCAAGCAGCTGCAGAGTGCAAACCAGCTGATGAGGGCAAACACAACTAGTACAGGCGAAAAGTAAAAGCACATTCCTTTAGGGAAAGAGTAGAGGCCAACTCCACATGTCTCTGTGGAAGACAAAACCAGATCACAATAAGATCCACTACTAGATGGAAGACTACCAGAAAATACCTCCTACCCCTGAATAAAGGACAGATCTTGTGTCCAGGAATCTAAATGAGAGACTGGTTACTGCTAGAAAATAGAACAGTCCTACTGGAGACCAATATGAACACAAGGCTGAATATAAATAACACGAAGAGAAGGGGCAAAGCTTTCAAAGTCCCACCCACGAGGCTCAGTCACTTGAGGCCTACCTGAGATTAAATAATAAAGCACTGTGCATTACTACTTCAGCTACAATCCTAGAACAGCAATCAACAGCCATCAAATCTGGGGAAGTCATCTAAAATATGGAAGGACACCCCATATCTGCAAAAAACTAAGAGTTTACCAAAAACACTAAGGAAAACTTCTAGAACACCAACCTACCTTAATAAAAAAGCAAAAGCAATCTACCACAAAGAAGAAGATGAAGTCTGTGGTACAAATAACAATGGCAACATGGTAGTAAAAGCCTAGCATACACAGCTCAAGTCCTGATTGAACTGAGTGGAGCCTCCATGCTGATGACTAGTGAGAAAGCGGTACCCTTTTGCAAGATATGAATAATATTTATTTCTACCTCTGCTGGTCTTAGGCAATGGCAAACTTCACTGAACAATTAAATTATAGATAACACCAAGAAAAAATGTCTGGGTGTCTCTGAAGCTGTTTAAAGGAAGTTTTATATCTTTAAATGCCTAAGTTAGAGAAACAAAAAAGGTCTAAAATCAATTATCCAGACTTCAAGCCTAAAAACTGGAAAAATAGCAAATTAAACCTTAAGTAGAAAAAAAGAAATCATAAAGTTAAGAGTAGTAGTCAATAAAATTTAAAATGAATAAATACAGAAAAACCAATGAAATCAAAGGCTGGTTATTTGAAAAGATCAATACACTTGGCAACACACTTTAGCTAAACTGATCGGAAGACATGAAGTACTATAAAAACAAAAGTACATACTATAAAATCAGACTATAAGATAAAGAATATTATTTATAAAAAGACTATATATTGAATGCATCAATAATCAAACTAACGTGCCCTCCAAAAGTTTTAATTTTATTTTAAAAGTTCAGCTTCCAATCCAGAAATAGTATGGAAAGTGCTAATATTATTTTTTAAAGAAATTGTTTTCACAAGCATCTAGGTTCATTTTTAATTAGGAGATTTTTCTTCAATATATAATAAATCAAAAACATCTTTAATTGAAAAACTAATATTTGATGCAAATCAAAATATCAAATTGTGATTGGATGATCACAGTAAATTAATGGTTACTACCTTGTTAATGACTTAGCAATGGAGCAAAATACTAATAGACTAGTTGAAATAAAGAAAAAAAAATACAGCAAGTTTGAGAAATCATGTTATCCTGTAAATATTACTGTGACATTATGTTAAGCCCCATTTCTTGTTGCCAAAAATTTAAAAATTAAAATATTTCAAAACACAGAGGTACAGATATCAGAATATATATAGATATCATGATAGCTAGAGTCCAAATTTTAAACTTCTTTAGAAGAATAATGCACAATAAAGTCATTATTTGTTGGTAGAACTGTATTAATTGTTTAAGTATTATTTTCCTTAAGATCTCAACCTACCATGCAGTTAATTTCATATGTCTAGTCTTGTTCATTTTATCCATGTTTCCTTGGAAAAAGAATTTTTCATCCATACTGGTCCTTTATTAAGACTCTACAGCATATAAAATTTTTTCTTTAAAAAATGTAGAAAACATGATATAACAAAAAAATCATGCCTTTATACATGACAGAACATTCTTTTTTGACATTATGTTTCTATTAACAAATATTGCTCCAAGTGCTACATCACAAGTATTTGATCACAAGTAGTCAAATACACTGTTTTTCAGAGGTAAATGAATCAAAATTTTCACAAAGCCAGGTTAGGTTTTTCCAGCAATACCTCCTTTTGGTACCTATTTGTACCTTTCCCGATATTCCTTTCAAAGCTTGCTGCCTGGGTGTCCTCACAATGACATCTGCATGAGGTTCCCATCAAGGCACCATTCCACCTTGACCCAGGTATGCCTGAACCTGTCCTACCCTATCTCTCAAGCCCCCAGCTGTTATCTGCCATCACAACTACAAATATTGCTTCTCTGAAAAACTAAAGAACATTAAGGTCAAACCAACACAATGATTTATGCTTCCTTCATAAGACATTTTCCTTTTGACATGTGCAACTTCAGCTCCTCAGGCAAGCCAGTGGAAAGTAGTTCATGAAATGGAAGCTTTCGATTCAAATCCCACCACAAATAATTTGACTAAACGACAAAACTGTTTATAGATGTTTAAAACACAATACCACCACCCCAATACACAAATGCAAAATGGTGAGTATATAGAGTATTAGTAGTAGAATCAAGAGATTTGGACTACTGATTTGCATCACCATTAAATATCCATGTAACGATTATCAATCACTAATCGGGCTTCCAGTAGCTGCATCCACAATGAAGAAACATAACAGTCTGAGGACTCTGTGCAAGCAGACAGTAAGAAGAATATATTATCAAACATGTATAGTATGGTTGTTTTAGTTACTTTTCTCTTATTGTTGAGACAAAATATTTGATGCCTATAAGTAATGAAGGAAAGGTTTAATTTAACTCAGTTTGTGGAGGTTTCAGTCCATACTTCACTAGCTCCAAGGCAGAGTGGCACAAGGAAGAGGCCAATAGTTCACGGTAGTGGAAAACAGCAAAAGCAACAAGAAAAATATAGGGGAGGAGCAGAGAGAGCAAGCCTCTTTAGTTCCTTTATATTGTATTCAGGCTAAGCACCCCAGGAAGGATGTAAGAGTCACACCCATAATCCCAGCATTGGACCTTCAATCAATCACAGACTCTAGCAGTCTGCACTCATGACTGCATGAGGCTTTGGGTGGTGGGAGGAACATCCAGACACAAACCATAATAATGGTTTTATACAAAGCAACTAGAACTACTGTATCCTAGGACAGGTCACATGACATGCACTTCTTTAAATTTAGAAGACCAAGAAAAATGAAATATTCCATGGTAAATCTAACAAAAATGTGCAAAATTTATCAGCAAAAATGTAGAAAACAGTGAAGACAGAAATCAGAGACTTAAAATGATGGAAAGATATACTACATTCATACATTGAAAGATTCAGTATTGTTAAGATGTCAGGTCCCTCTAAATTCAATGCAAGACAAAACAGTAACAACCAAAAAAAAAACAAAAAAAAAGGCCTCTGAACATCCACATGCACAAAAGGCACTATGATCCATGCATCATGCAATACTAAAAAATTAAAATGAGTCACAGGCCTTACTATCAGACTTAAAACAATAAAGCTATTTTTTAAAAATCCGTATAGCCTTAATTTTAGCAATGACTTTTACATTCAAAACCGGAAGTACAAATCATATGGGAGAAAAACTGGTAAACTGGTTGTCAAAATTAAGAATTTCTGCTCTAGCAATGACTTTTTACATTCAAAACTAGAAGCACAAATCATGTGGGAGAAAAACTGGTAAACTGGTTGTCAAAATTAAGAATTTCTGCTCTCTCAGTAACACTATAAAATAATACACATTTGATAAATAATTTGGTCTCAACTATATACATAACTCTCAAAATTCTGGAAGAAAATAATCAACCCAATTCAAAAATTGGGCAAAATATTTAACACTTCACCAACGAATTCCAATAGCAAATTAACACATGAAAAGATGCTCACCAAAAAAAAAAAAGGATGCTCAAAATAATTAGACTTTAAGGAAATGTAAAGTAAAACCATTTAAACCTTAATGAGTTGATACTGTGAGCTTACAACATCTACTGAAATTTTTTTTAAAAAATTGACAATACAAAGTGCTGATAAGGATAGAAGCATCTAGAACTTCATATATTCTAGTGGTAATGTAACATGAGGGACCCATCTTGGTAAATAATTTGGCAGTGTTTTATGCAGTTTAAAAACCAAATAGACCCTCATTCCCAAGAATTCATGTTTGTGAGGTTTATATCAGCATCACAGTTCGTAATCTCTCAAACTGAAAACCATCCAATATTTCTCACCTCTCATCTTGGGAATGTATAAACAAACTGTGGTATGCTCAGTACTGTGGCATACAATTCAGAAATAAAAAGGAATGAACTATTCATTCACACAACCCAAATGGATTTCAAATGCATTATGCTAGGGGTGCTTATCAACCTTGCTGCTAGTGACATTCCAGTCTGATATATCTTTGTTTTGGGGAGCTGTTTGATGCAATGTAGAAAGTTCAGTGGTATCCCTGGCCTCTACCCACAAGATGCCAGTAGAGAACTCCCAGCTGTGACAACCAAAAATGTATCCAGACTTTGCCAAATACATACTCATTCCTAGTCAAGAACACTGCATTGTACAATATGAAAGAAGCCACATTCTTCGAAAAAAAACTTATAGTGGCAGAAAAGGATCAGTGGTTGATAGGGGCTAGTGTTAAGATGAGACTACGAAGA
The DNA here is from genome assembly GCA_004027595.1 of Dinomys branickii. NCBI lineage: Eukaryota > Metazoa > Chordata > Mammalia > Rodentia > Dinomyidae > Dinomys > Dinomys branickii. The sequence goes on from PVLD010004443.1 coordinate 25,555, forward strand.
GAGGGCTAGGGGTGTGTGGCTCAGTGGCAGAACACTTGCCAGAAATGCAGGAGGCCCTGGCTTAGATCTTTTGTAGTGCAAAAGAAAGAAAAAAAGGAAGGGAGGGAACACTATAGGGAAAATGGAAATGTCTGAGATCCTGATAATGTGATGGCAATCAATGTTAGCTAAGAACAAAAGCTAGTCTAGTTTTGCAGGTTACAGATAACTCACATGCAAATTTGACTGCATATAAATTATTTAAATAAAGAAAAATGTATTTATTATTGATACTAGAATTTTATTTGGAAAAATGTTCTCAACTATAAACTCAACTTTTGATGTAATGAACAAAATTATATAGAAATATTAATATACTTAGCTTACAGGATAAATAAATTATAATTCTTCAGAAAAACAGATAAAAGACAAAACAAATAGGAACTTCTTAAAGAAGACATCTATTCCCAGTGGCCAAAATACCTACTTCAATCCACTGGATGATCCAGAAACTTGCACATGATAATAATTCTAAACATCTCTAAAACTACACCCTCCAAATACTCCTTATTTTCACCAGATCACATTTTGACCTGCATCTCTACTATCAAGTTTACTGCTAAAGGAAATTACTTTTCTAATTCCTTATGAAATTCATCTCAGAGCTGAAATGTTCCCATAATGTGCTGATCACCTTATATCCAACATAGAGAGCTATCTTGCAATTTGTATTCATGTCTAATCATATATTTGCCATTTATTTGCTGTGTGTACTTTTAACTAGCCAAAATTACATTCAACTTTGTAATGTATAATTGAACTAATATGCAAACTTCAAATGAATCCATTCTGCAGAGCAATCACTCCTTCACAGAAACCCACCTCTGAGGGCATAACTATGATCAAACTTTACTTAGAAAACAGAGGATGAGAAGCTGTACAGAATTTTGAATTCCACATGGAAACAATGTTACATAAAAATTAATTTTGATGATCTTTTTTAAAAAATTAAAGAATTTATGAAAGGGCATGTCAGTTCTATTATCATTTTATATTAATTTTAAAAGGCTGATTCTTTAAATTCAGAAGAATGATGTATATTTAAAGTATTTTATAATTACTTTTTTTTTTTTGCGGTACTGGGGATCGAACTCAGGACCCTGCGCTTGCTAGGCAAGCGCTTATTCCACTGAGCTATATCCCCAGCCCCTATAATTACTATAAAAGTATTAATTAACAATAATAAGAACAAGGTTTCTATGCACTATAAATATAAGGTAAAAAAATCACTTTCATGGCATTCTTGAAAGCATATGTTAGGTGGGTCATAACATTAGAACTTTTCTTTGAAAACCTTATAATTACTAATCTTTTAAATTTTTAAGCTAAGTATTGACTTTGTAATAAATGAATGCAAGTTAAATTCCAAATCTGAGTCTGAGTTATAGTGACCATTAGCACTAATTTACAGTGATGCATAGATATTACTTTAATAGTGGCTTGAATTACCTATTTAATGCTTTATGTAATGCAACAATTTTTCATAAGGTACAAAATATATTTAATTCACTGTGTCTATCTGATTTTCAAAACTATTAAAGGATAACACAATGAACCTCTTCATTCAGATGTTACCCTCTCAAAGAGGCCTTGCCTTTCCTCAGCTCCCACATCTACTGTAAATCTACCAATCCCTCATCCAACACTTTGTATTCTCTCTTTGTACTACTCTCTTCCACCTCAGTCCAAGCAACATTCCTTATATTCAACATTTTATTATCTTAACCTGTTCATTGTGTCCATATTCTCCCTTAGATTTTAAATTCCATTGGAGCCAATGTTTTTGTGTTTTGTTCACTACTGCATGCTCAGTACTTCTAACAGTACTCAATACTATATATAATATACTATATATAAAACTGTTTTCCTGAAAATTGATACTGATCATTAGAATATTAAAAAGTCTAAGATTTTTAAAACTTTGCTTAACCAATAGTTTTCCAAATATGTGTTATCAAAGAAACATCTATAGTAACACAATGAGTAGAAATTTAGGAAAAATGATTGATATACCTTTCAGTAAAAGGTTGATGCTTTTCAGTAAAATGGTGAAAGGAGCTTATGTTGAACACTGAACTGTGAGTTAGTAATTTTTACCTTAATACTACAACTAACGAAGAGTCACCACAGATTTTTAAATAAAATGAAATAGAATCAGATATGGGTTTTATATTTTACAACAACATAGTGAAGAATCAATCTGCGAGACAACAGAATCAAGGAAAAGAGGAAATGACCAGAATAGGCTACAAAAGAACACTAGAGACCTAACCTTGGACAGTAAGAAAGAGCACATTCAGAAGTGAGAAAAAATTTATAGGTAACAGGAACAGACAAAATCCCTCACTTGAGGGTGGCCAGGAGCACTGGGACTTGGAGAAATTCACAAAATATTTGTATGCTTATGGTGGGTGATGCATTAGTGCAAACTGGAAAACAGAATACAAAAAGAATATGGTAACAGACTTTTACGAAAGAGACTTCTGTAACTTTAGTTCTCATATAACAGGCTTGTGGACATAGAAGTAATGGGAACCAAAGTTAGAACTCTAAGAAAAAATAAAATTTAAATCCAGTGAAGGGAGATTAATAGTATTCACACTTGGAAGGCTGGCCTATCTTTCATTTATATGGCATTCATACACATACATACATGTGACCTACATAATTTAAGAATTAAAATTGATATTCATTTATTAAGCGTTTATTATACACCAGACATTTTTAAAGGTCCCTTAGAAAAGTTTAAGAAATAAACCCAAAGATCTCTGATCAAAGAAGAGTTAGAAAACAGAAAAAAAAAACAAACAGTAAACACCACAGATAAGCACATTATAGCACATTAGAACATGGTGCCTGTGATGGGGACAAGGGAAGCAGAAGGAGAAAGGCGAGCAATGAATAAAGACAAAGGCCACAGTGACAGGTGGGAGAGGGAAAGGCACTGACACTCAGTGGCATCTGAGTGGAATCTTATAAGAGATGAAGGCTTGAAGCAGTTATATGAATGAGGAAGTTTCTCATAAGTACCAGCAACTAAAGTAAAGGACACATCCTATGCACATTCAAGGTGGACCAAAAGGCAGGAGTAAGGTAAAGTGGCACAAGAGTTTTGGGACCATGGAGCCCTGGAGATTTCTTAAGTGAGACAGGAAAATATCACAATGTGCTGAGAAAAGAATGGCATGATCTGCACATGTCTGAGAAACAAAGATGGACACAGAGTTGAAAATGGATTATAGGAAACCCACATGAGGTCATGCAGTAACCCAGGAGAAGGAAGGCAATGTCCAGATAAAGACATGCCAGAGTGGATGCTGAGGAATCGGACTCAGCATATAGTGTGTGACAGCAGAGATGGCCTCATATCCCCACACAGCTTTGCAATACCTACTCATTAAGACTTCATAATGCTGAATTCCTTCTAAAGTCATAACAATACATCACACACCATATACCTCCAGAATAGAGAATTATAACCTATTTGCTACCTTTGTAACTATGTCTTTTTCTAATTTAAGCGCTTAATTTAAAGAAAAGAAAAATCTAACAAAAATTCTAAGGCCCTGACAATTTTAAAGATATTGTTTTTGTGAAAAATATCTTAGCACCAGATTATCTTGGTTTAAAAACAAAAAAATTTTTGAATTTACCAGGTTTTTTCCACAAAGCAGATTTATTTTTCAACATCCTATTAAATGGAATGGCCAAAGAAGTACAGGTTTATAGTCAAACATATTTCCTCTGAAGGCCATAAAGATGCCACAATGGTATCCCATCTGCTGATGATAGACTTCTCAAATAGTTCCAGAAGGTAAAAGTATTAGACAAGAAAAACTAGCAGCCACTTTATGACAACTCATTAAACAGAGACAGACTTTGCCACTGACAGAAGCTTCCTAAGTACTCTTGGTTCTGCATGCACTATGATTCAATGGGCTGTTCATATTACCTGTTGCTTTTCAAACCACTATGCAAAATTAATTCAGTTGACATTAAAATATTCACTTTATACCACACACATATTTAAGAAAACTTTCTTCAAAGAATGAAATTCTTTCTCTGTTAAAATTGTTCTAAAAAGAAAAAGTCATGTGGGATTTTCTGGGAATACAACACAGTACATCCAAAGTAAGTAAAATTTATCTAGAGCATTTTAATATAATTTTAAGTATTCATGTTTAAGTATACACATATTCTAATAAAATTTAAAACTATTTATTATATTTAACTTTTGAAATGTAACCTAAGAAATCAGATATACAGAGAAAAAACTGTTTTCTCTGAAGGAGGCTGATTTCCCAAGGGGCAGGGAGCAGCTGTGGAATCTCCTACTCTGAAAAAGCCCTCACTTTACCTTTTTGGAATATTTAAAAACCTTTGAAAATATCTGTAAAATGCCTCATGTACTATTCATCTATAGAGCTCAAAAACAATTATTAGTATTCTTCATAATCCAGACCACAAAAATTCTTTAAAAGCAAGAGACCAACTTTTGAAGAAAGTAGTATATCACAGAAAACATTACAGTACTAACCACCACCACAGTTCCATGATTTCTGCTACAAAAATATCAAAGCAAAATAGCTGTCAAAAGCATAAATTAAATCAATTTCAAATTGAACAGAAAATTATTTCCTATTTTCCAAAGGCACTGATTTGAGTGATCTTAAACCTCTGGAAAAGAATTCCTCGATTTTCAAAATTTCTGAAGTCTAATTACAAGTAATTATAGCTTTTCATTTTCAACATGATGAAATAATTTGATTCTTTTTACAAGAGGTCTGGTTTAGCTCAAAATAGACAAGTGCTTCTGCACTGAGTTAGTACACAAAGACAATAAGGATCATTTGCAATAGAAAAATCAGGGCTACATGTTGGCCATAAATCATAAATGTTGTAGTCAAGCAAAAACATGGTTTGTATGTTACACGAATGCAATCCATTCATTCACACTAGTGAAACAAAGCAAAGAGCCCATAGTTGAGCAAGGCTTTAAAATAAGACCAGTATGAGAGAGAGAAAAAAAAAAAAAAAGTATTGCATAGTCATCTCAAAATTCAGACATGAAGTGCTCCTCAAAGGAAAAAGTTCAAAACTTTCTGATACTTTTTTTGTCAAAGGAACTAAATACAAATTACCTACAGCACATGATACTTAATGCTATTTTTAAATGTTTTATATCAGATCTAGTAGTTATTCCAGAGTAATCCTATTCCTCTGGGGAAAAATGGAAAAATAAACTATACAAGGTATTTCTAATTGAAAAAAAAAAATTAAATGAAATAAAAAGCATGTTCTTGACAGCAACATATATTTTTACCCTGCAAAATTTGCAGTGCTGCACGTTTTTCCACCTTTTGCTTTATAAAGTGCCTTTTGCTGATGACTCACATTTCTAGTGATTTGTTATATGCTATTAGAACAAAAGCACCATAAAACTGCTTTCTACCCTGACCTCACACACCTGGTTACAATTACATCTTCAGAAAGCCAAACCAGTAGTTGAGCAAGGACATACTAGCAAAACTCAACCAATCAACAGGCAGAAACAAATATTACAACCCAGCAATACCTACTAAAAATCTGAAAAAGAATCAACCATCCATCTCTTGCAAACACATACACGTGTACACACATACACACATTCCCCACCACGCCACAAGATTAGCATCAGCACAAAACACAATTTCAGAGCACAGGTCATACAGTTGCAAAATCCTCCCAACAGTCAGCACAGAAGTTAATTAAGCCACAAATGAGATTTTTCAAGTAAATACCATTATAAACAAGAATGAAGTTGTTTTAAACTATAGGTTCCCTCCCAAGCTCAAACTTTAGATAGAAAAAAACACATAACCATTGTAATATGTGAGTTCACCATATCATAACATTCTTACATTACATCAAAAAAGAAAACGAAGCTGGCTACAGTCCAAGAAGGAATCCTAATAACCAAATTCTCTTTTGATGGGGGGTGGGGAGATGATCATTTCCAGGTATCAGGTACTTACACATTTTACAGAGCTAAACAGAGCAAGAAACATTAAACTGGTGCTGTATGGCCACATTCAAAAGGTGAAACAAATTCATCACCTTTAGAAGAATGGTAACATCAAGTCTAAAGTAATACCCTATGATTCCAGAATGAGGTACAAAAGGAAAAGACAATCCCGAAGCTCCCGTCTACTGAAATCACTACAATACTTATCATTCCTTTAATTTTCTGACCACATTTTTCAAAGTGAAGAGTTGAGTTAATTAGTTCTTTGGATAATTACATGCTTTGTGTAAAGCTGACTATCACATCCAGGAATTTTAATAGAACTGAATCTACTTCCAATTAATCAAGAATATTCACAAATTAAAATGTACTTTTCAGTTTACTATCTCCTTTCCCTCTTGTCATGAAACATTAACGCTACCATCCTTCACATAACAAACTTGGGAAGAAAATTTCCAGAACTCAAATCATGATGGAAAATTAGGGACTTGAATCTTAGACCTAAATCTTCCTGGTAGGGGTGACAACACAATATGTCAATTTTGCTCACCAACTACAATAATTACATATAGTTCTTATATAAGGACAATAATTGTATGTCACTGATATACACATTCAAGTTATCTTCTTTTGAATATATTTTAGGAATTAACAGGTTGCTCTCATTTTTTAAAAACAATTTTAAAATGAGAAATTTCAAAGCATTTCATACTCATGATAATGACACTTATCACCATGAAAAGTGGCAATTCCTGTCTGACAAAACATGAACAGTTTCCATTTAAGGTGGGAATCTTTAGAGAATACTAAATTCATTCTAATAATGGCATATGCCATATACATGTTTCCTCAGAATACATCTAATAACATAAAGATAACATGGTACAAATAATACAATATGTCAAACATATGAAAATTTCAGAATTTAAATTAAGTAAAAAATTCAACACTATATTTAAAAACCCATACTAAATTTAATAAAGAAAAATAAGCACCAAAGAACAAGATATAAATAGTAAGGAAGTAGTCATCTCTACCCAAGTGGTTTCTCTGACTTTATCATATGCAAAAAAATATGGACCACCTCTTATCTTCTGTAAGAGCCTGCATGCACCCTTGCCTCACTGTACCTGCATAGTATTATAGGTAACTGGCTCCTGCAAACTTGACAGGACCACAAATAGTGACTGCTCACATTTTTACTTCTAGGGCGATACATAGAGATCAATACTCTGTGTTGATCTTACTAAACTTAAAACTGCTTAAATTTTAATTACATTCTTGCTGTGATTATTTGAAACCATTAAAAAGGGTAAACTCTGAAATTTACCCTTGATGTTTAATTTTTTTATCTCCAGCACTGACAATAACTGAGCAAATTATTTTTCTTTTTCATATTTACCATAAAGTAACCACCATGTTACTGCATTTCAATAGTGTGATTTTTTGTTGTTTATTTTTAAATTTTGTAAATAAAAATAAAGAACACAGTGTGGAAGTTGAGATTAAGAGATACAGCCAGGTGTGGTGGTACACACCTGTAATCCCAGTACTCAGGAGGCTAAGACAGAAGGATCACCATGAGTTTGAGGCCATCATGGGTGAGTGGGTGTGTGTAAGGCCAGCCTGCACTATATAATGAGAGTATGTCTCAAAAAAACAAACAACACGAAAAAAGATTAAGAGGTAGATTCAAGTCTTCAGATTCCTTTCAAAAGCATGTAATTTGCCTTTAAGCTTACTTTCATACTTACCATAATTATAAAGATCAGAATATTACATCTAATTATGAAATAAAATGTACCATATACAATAAGCACTTCTCATTGTATTGCTAACAAGCACCTATACACTCCTCAGTTTTGAGGAGTTCCTTGGTGACTTATTTTCACTTTATCCCCTGATTTTCTGGTTTATCATGAATAAAATGTACATGAGAAAGAGATATATTGGAAGATTTGTTTGAAAAGCTTTATCAATTTGTTTGAAAGTTCTCTACTACTCTGTGCTTCTAACATTAAAAGAGAAAGAAGACTCATGTAGATCAGACCAGTTGATCTAGGGAGCTAGGACACTACGGAAAAACAAATATTTCCCAAGGGGCATAAAAGCATAAGGGAACAGAAAACCACGCTGGGGGAAGAACCACTGAGAGAATTAGAAATGTCCAATCCACAAAACAGATGTCTCTGAGGCTGGAGTGAATGATAACGTACTTCTCACAAAGGATCATCTCACAGAAGAGGAACTATGTTTGTCATGTGTGGTCTTGTATGTACACACAAAGACATACACATATGTGACTCAAAGGGACAAGGAAGCAGATTTCTATGAAGAAAAACAAAATGGACTGCCTCAAGAAGTAGTAAATAGTCAGTTTATGAAAAAAACTACACAGCTGCTTCAGAATATCGAAGAAAGGATATGCAACCATTAAAAGAAATCTCCGATGTCTCTGATAAACCTTCCAATTCTTTCTCAATGCATGCAGTGAATGAGCACTTACAGACTTCCCATGCATGCCAGGAACTACTTTAATGGTTGAAAACACAAATGCGAATGCAGATCAGACCCCTTTCTGTACAAAAGCACCTACTTACAGAGAACGTAAGAACCGTGATGGAAAAACAGAATCATGTTGGACAAGTCCAGTTTGAAATACAGCGAGCCTTCCCAATATAAACATTAAAAAGGCAAAAGAGAGCCAAAGCTTAGACAAGAGTGCAGGTCTGTATCACTATTATTTTACAAGTTGGTCACTTCTACACCGTAAGTAAAAGTCTTTCACAAATATAAACAGAATTAAGTACTCCTGCTTCTAAAAATTAAAATGCAGTGTCTTATAGGCTGATTTGCCCATGTGAACTGTTTCCTCACTCCTATTCTGTCCATAATTCTTCAACCCTGCCAAAATATGCTTCAAAATTTTCTCTTCAGCCTTTCAAGGGCACATTTTACCATATAGCTTATACAAAAAGCACCTAAAAAAACCTAGTCTTATATAATTTTTAAATGTATTCCTAAATAATGATCTTGCCTACCATTTTGTAGATACATATCTGTATCTACTTTATAGTCATGCAACTCCCTACCCACCAACAGAAGAAAAAATAAACTTTCTATTCTGCTTAATATTTGAAAAATGAATTTCATAATCATACCAAATTTCTGAAACACTAAAATTTATGCAAGTTCAAATTGCCTGAGAGCTTTTGCTCGATTTAAGCAAGTAATTTGGACCTAGTCTCCACAAAGGACAGCTAAAAATTCTGAAGAAAAATATGGAAAGTGACTGAAGGACTGAAGTATAAACCAAGAAAGTAGAAACTCATGAGGTACCATCCTTAAAAAATGATTTAAAAGGATCCTGAAGATGAACCCATAAAGACAAACATGGTTAAGATATAAGTGCCTTTTTCCCCCAAGAGTATCTGCCAATTTGAAAGGCTGAGTGGCAGGGCCTCTGCAGGTGGAAATGAGTCACAGTCACAACAAGGTTAAGAGCGTAGAAAGACGGGAAAGGAAGCACCCCATCCTGATGAGTCCAGTCCCTGTGCAGCTCACCAAAGAGGCATACTCTAAGGGAAGAAGAGCGAGCAGACGTTCAAGGGCTGCAGTCCAGCCCCCAACGTCCCTAAGCAATGTAATGAAACTGACATGACCCTCAGCTGCTAATGCCCCCAACAACGTGGCAGAAGCTAATATAAATCCTTGCTGAATGCCATCTAGTTATTTGTATAACAATTCCAAAAATAAAATGTCTACCACATTTTAAAAATAACCAGTATAAGAGGGAAAAGAGCAACAAAACACAACAAAAACAAGACATAGATGAAATAGACTCAAAGGGTTTGCACTGAACTATAGAAACAAACTGTAAAAAGCATGGCATGTAACAAAGTGTAACCAAGATTGTTAAGCTTCACCTGGAAAAGATAAAAGGTAAATATTTTAGGTGTTATAGACAACAGGTTTCTGCCACTGCTAATGAAGGAGAAGGGAAAGAAAAAGCAGAGAAAGGGGAAAGGAGAAAACAGCACAGAACAAACAAAACATGAGATAAACTCACCCCCCCATACCTGCTAATCAAAATACAAGAAGGTATTTTCAGGCAAAAGGAATTCTACCACAAATAGCTTAGAGATATAAAAGAAACAAAAAGATAAATACCTGAATAATATTATCTATATAAAACTACCCACACGCAGGTATCTCTTAACACAAGAAGGGGACACGAGGAAGAGATTGAGGAGGCCTTGTAGCATTGCTTAGCCTGCACTCACCTAAGTGTTGGGTGGGTAACAGTTCAGTCCATTTTGCTAAACTGTAAAGGAATGCAATACATAATTCAGCTTCTTGTACTAACTGATGACAGATTACAGCATGAGTCCTCACAAGTGTCAGTGTCTTGGGAAAGCATCGCAGAAACAAGGTAACTCCTATGTTTAAAAAATGATGAAGCCAAGTGTAGTGGTGCACACCTGTGATTCCAGTACTTGAGAGGCTTATACATGAAGATCAGGGCAAGTTCAAGGCCAGCCTGAACTACATCATGAGACTGTCTCAAAAAAACAAAAGAAAGAACAGGCAAAGAACGCTGACTCACACATACTTGTGGTAGCAAAGAAGACAATACTGCATGGGGAAACACAGGCTTCCGAAAGATCTGTAGAAAAGTAATTTTAAAATGGTAGGTCTTGAATGTGAACAAATTTCAGGAATAAATTTGTTTTACTTATATTTTCTTTTTAGATATGTAGATAAATATTTTTAAACTATACAATCTATCTCTATAAGAATTTTTCAATAAACATATAAATTCTGATGGAAAAATAAAAACAGTAAGATTTAAGACTTTGTGTGTCTAGAGGCTAGCAAGGGCCATGAAAGTAAGTACTTGATAATGGTAGTTTCATCAAAGAGAAGGAAGTGAGATTAAGTAATTCAGCGTTCTTCAATTATCTACAAGAGGACAAATCACTTAATGTCAAACTCCGAAAAGGATACTGCTATAATTATTTGACCATTAAAATAAAGGGGGAGTAACTTCTAAGATAATAGAGTAAGGAAACTAAAATATAAGAAAAACTGTCCCAAGAAGCAGGGGGGGAAAGGAAAAACAGAGAACAGAGAATACAGAAAACATTCTATCCCTTTTTTATATGTCCTTTCAACGCTATGCTTTATATTACATTTCTGTTTGCTGATGTTTCTCACATTAGACACAATATCTGTGTTCCTTCCAATGTCTGGAACACAGAAGAAATACATTCATTCACCAAAAGCAGGGCTGGGGGTATAGCTCAGCAGTACAAGCACCTGCCTGGCTAGTGCAAGGTCCTGAATTAGATTCTCAGTACCAAAAAAAAAAAAAAATACTATCATTCACCAAAAGCAGTAACTGCATACCCACTCAAATACTGCTGAAGAGGTTGAGGGCTCAGAAATGTACATAACTTCTGTTCTTAAAGGGCTGAACTTGGAGAGGACTTCCCAGAAAGAAGCAAATAAATACACAATATCATAGGTGCATGTTTTCTAGAATATATTAATAGCTTCTTTAAATGGTAGGTCAGAAGGCATGACAACATACGTAAATATGTGGAACCATATATTCTAACTAATAATTTACCTATGTAAGCTGTTAAAAAATTTCAAGTGAATAACAGTGAATCATGGATACAAAGGTGAATATAAAAATCCTGAAATAATCTAAATCATAATAAAACCAGGCAGTGCTTTTTCTTTTAATCCTCATAATTTCCTACTACAGCAAACTCCCAAATAAATACCGACTGACGTTCTCCAGTCCCAAATTTCTAGTGTGATCTAAATGTAGAAACGTATTGTCTACAGTAGGCAGTGCAATGGACCTGCAAAGAAGTCCACCTCCTGATCCCCAGAACCTGTGACATGCTGCCTCACAGAGCAAGAGGGCCTCTGTAAATGTGCTTAAGGATCCTACTAGTTCTCTGAACTATCTGTGTGGCCACAATGTAATCACAAGAGTCTTCTAAGTGATACAGGCTTCAAAATGTTCTGTTGGCTTCAAAGTAGAGAAAGAGCCCCCCCACCAAAGAATGTCCACAGTTAAAAAACGTTAAAGAAGAAACTAACGCCAGTAATACCTTGATTTTTAACCCAGTGAAACTGATTTCAGAAATCTGATCTTCAGAACTATAGAAAAACAAATGTGTATTCTTTAAAATAACTAGGTTGTGATAATCCATTCAGCAGCAACTGAAGGAAACTATTTTTCCTGAGTTGATTCAGCAATTCAGGAAACTTGATACTGTCCACCTCACTATCCTCTTAATGGAGAGAAGACATGAAATTATTTAACAGGTGGTACCCATCCTATGCCCAGCACCTTCCAGCAAATATCAACTTCATCTCTTTTTTCTTTCGCTAAGACTCTTTCAATGCAAGCATATGAGAAAAAAGATTACTACCACAAAATGGGAAAGGTGGTAGAGATCCATAATTGCCTCTATTATTACTTTCCTCACACCAAAAATCTAATCTTCATCTAAGAAAATAATAGGAATCAGTTAAAACTTAAATACCTATACATTTTTCTACAAGATAACTGTAGATTCATGAAAAATAATCCAAAACATTTTTAGACTACTATTTACAGGGGCTTTTCTATCTTTTAAATAAAAGTAATTTAGCATTACTCACAATTGCCAGGGTGTGGAAACAGCACAACTATTCAATGAAGAAAGGATGCACTGTAGTACATTCACACCATAAAATATTATTTACTCTTAAAAGGAAAGAAATCTCAATACATAAACTCTGAAGACATGTAAAATGAAACACGTAAGTCACAAAAGACAAATACTATGATTACACTTATATGAGGCACCTAAAGTACTCAAATTCATAGAAACAGAAAATAGAAAAGTTGCCAATGATGGAATCACAGGGGATTAAGGGTTTAATGGGGCTGAAGTCTCAGTTTTGCAACATGAAGAGGAGGTAAATGGTGGTGATAATGCAAATTTACTTAACACTATTGTACAGATCAAAATGATTCAGATGATATTTGTTATGTGATATTACTTTGTCACTAATTTTTTTAAAAATTTAAATAAATATTCATTGTGCTGACTGGAAGGTTTAAAAGTAATAAATACAATTAATTACTGAGTATTGTGTGCCGCATGCTACTGTAGATACTATACTTGGCTTTCAGTTTTTGACTGAATCTGGTTACAACCCTATTCCGTGGGTGCTATTAACAATGACACTGTAGAGATGTAGAATCTAAGACTCAGAATCAGGTAAGTCATGGAACTGAGGAGTAGCCATTAGTTACTAGTACAGCTACACAATAAAACCCAAACACTGTTTCATTTGTTTCATAACACTTCTTTACTCTCATTTGTAGCAGAATCATAATAGGAAAGACACAATAATTATTTTTGACATAGTTTTTTATTCCTTGGAGGCTTAAATAAAGCACCTATTTAGAAAAAGCACATAATCGCTGAAGTGTTACAACTGAATTTTTCAAGCAGTTGCTTATTCTAATCTCACCATTTATGTAGACTCAGCCAGAGTCCATCTCAACAAGTACCTGAGATTTACACTTTCCCCTCCTGATCAGCATTACATTAAATCATTCATTTTGTGCTTTTAATCATAAATTACATTACATTATGTAATTTCTTCCACTAAAAATTTAAGAAATTAATGTAATTTTTAAACTAAAAAATAAACTTTTAAAATAAGCTCAATCACATCATGATATTAACTGGGGATTATAAAAAGACCAGGAACAATCTTAATGTCAGCTAATTCAACTGTCAGGAATTCCCTCAAAACTATTTCCCCATGCCTGACACAGTGCTTGGACTCTTCAATGTCATAAACATCCTGGTTGTGCAGGTCATCATCACTATAGTTCTGGAACAGAAGAAAAACTTCTGTGAGGACTACAGAAAGAATCAGAGAAAGTTCTACGACGAAATTCCATTAAAACTAAAGTTACACTCAGTGGTAGAACAGGGTTTCCTCAGAGAGACTGAAGAAAAGGATATGAAATCAACAGGCCTTATAAATTATCATAAAACTCTTCTCACATATCGGAAAACTTAAGAATACAGATTTACACCTTCTTAGATTTCTTCTTCTTCCTTCCTCTTCCCCCACCTCTCCTTGAGACAGGATCTTGCAGACAAGTTGTTCCTGGGCTCAAGCAATCCTCCCCCTTCAACTTTTTAGGAAGCTAAGAATATAAGAACATTGGCATTCTTACAATTTTTTTTCTCTTTTTTTTGTACTGAACTCAGTCGAACTCACAACCTCATGCTTGCCAGACAGGTGCTGTGCCACTGAGCTATATCCACGGCTTTTATTTCTTTTTTAAACATTTGGTTTTACTCCTTTTTCTCCTTAAAGAATATTTGAAAAATTCTACTCCACTCAGGGAGTTTGAGAGTATAAAGAACACAGATGAGATTTGTCTGAATCTAGGTCAGCATTTCAAAGACAAGAGCACATGCCACAGGCTGGGTACATGGTGGAGATCAGAGAACCCAGGAAAAAAACTCAAGGCACCTAATCATCCACTCATTGGTTCTTTCATTCAATAACCAATTACTAAGTATTCATTAGGTAGCAGGAATACAGTAAAACTATAATAAAAAAAAAATAAAAGAAATGGTCTCAGCCTGAATCCCCCAAAAGTTGAGCCCAAGGAACAGGTTTATATGCAAACAGCATGACTGAGAACAAAGTAATGGAAGGGCTGTGATTATCACAACTAGCTGCCCCATTCAGAAGACCACTGATAAAAAGAAAACAGGAGGTAAGAGTTGCATCTGTCCATCAGGGCCTATTCTCCTGTTCATGGAGAGCTCAGCAAGGAACTCTGGCCTCCAGAGAGCCTTTGTCAACATTCACACAAATTAGAACAAGGTCCATGAAAACCTAGCTATCACAGCAGTGATGTGGAAGGTTTGAAGATGTTACATTAAGTTTGTAATGTGTGATCTTTGCCTTCCTAGAACCAAAAGTTAGAAAACTGTCAGTAACAACCTAAAGAACAGTAGAAAGACAGCAAATGAAACAATGAATATGTGTCTCCTCCTTACAAGGGCAAGTCGAGTGTCACTGTACAGGGGTGTGTGTGACACCGAAACAGCCATGGGAAGACAGGAACAATGGGCAATGGAATTAATAAACCAGAATGCAGTCTGAGAGCCTTTTAAAAAGAAGATTAGTAGGGTGTGGTGGCACATGCCTGTGATCCCAGTACTTGGGAGGCTGAGGTAGGAGGATCACCACAAGTCCAAGGCCAACCTGGACTACATAATAGGCTACATGGCAAGACCCTGTCTATTGCTTTACTGAAAGGAACAGTTAATGCTTAATTGTTTGATCAACCTTAAATTGCCTATATTTGTTTTAACTGAGTAACCAGTTTGGAGGTAATAATATATAATACAACATCTATAGTTAATTATCTATCACCTTGTATGAAACTCTGATTGCTTCTATTGTTTGTTTATTTTATGTTTGTTTGTTAATGTTTTCATACTTTATCTTTAAAAATTAAAAACTACAAAAATAAAAAAATACAAAAATAAAAGTAAAAAAACAAAAACATACCCTTGAATAACATATAAATCTAATATGAATAAATAAATAATAAATGCTAAAACTACATAGAAACACCTAAATGCTATGAACCCAGAAACAATTCAAGGATCTTTAGCAAAACCCTCAAGGCGTACCTAGAGGAATGGGAAAGGTAACTTTACACATGGAAAAATGAACATATGAAAAAAAGTATTAAAAGTGAAAAGATCCTGTGTTCCTAAAGCACACTGTCTACTCCTAATCTTGGCCATGCACATGTTCTCAGCCTATAAATACTAGGTAAACATCAGTTCATTAAAACCAAAGAAGTCATATTCGGAGGCAGCAAGAATCATTATGTAACTAAGAAAAATCATTTTGGAATTCTAGGTGATAAATAAGAATATATAGGGGCTGGGGATATAGCTCAGTGGAATAAGTGCTTGCCTGGCAAGCACAAGGTCCTGAGTTCGATCCCTAGTACCGCAAAAAAAAAAAAAAAAAAAAAAAAGAATATATAAACTAACTCTAAGTGCTGTGTTCATAAACACAAAGAAAAGGCCATGGAGACCTAACTATAATTAACAGAACAACTCATTAAGGCGTGAATTCCAAGATGGAAATTATTCATTGTATCATAGTGACGAGTCAGCTCCAAATAATAGAAACAAGGAAGTTGACAAGAAATAAGGCAAGCATTTGATAAAACCACACTTCAGTGAAGGTCTCAAAATTCAAAATTACAGAGCTCACAGACAAAATGCTTGCCCAGAATGCATGGGGCCCTGGGTTCAATTTCCTGTAACAACAACCATACTTCTTGGGTAAATATAATACATTTCATATCAAAATAATATCTCTTTAAGCAAGAACACTTAAGAAATAGTTTGTTTCTATCAAAAATGAAGCACTTCCTAAAACTAAAAATGGCATTTTTGGATTTACATACACTCCTGCCACCCTACTTTGAGTCGTCACATTTAAATATATACAAGTCTGTATTTCCAATGGACTAGACCGGTTATTTAGAAAACTGGTGAAGGCAATCTAAGACAGGAATAACTAAGTAACTAATACATCAGACAAATTATCAATCAACCTAGGGGCTAGAATAAAGGCATTTCAAACACACTAGGTCTCAAAAAGTTACTGAAGGAAGAGTTCCATTGAAAGCAGGTAACCCAAGAAGTGAAACGCATGAGTTACAGGAAATGAGACAGCCAGAATGAGAGCTGGTTCAGAAGGCAACTACTCTAGAGGGAAGTAATGACTAAGTAAGATAGGTTATGACTCTTCATCTCCATGAATCCCGTAATTAATGGAGCACAGAGTGCCTTGGAATAGAGCACCAGACCCTTAGTTGGGCCCGGCTTGTCCCAACTATGTGTCCTGCTTCCTCACCATATCCTGCTGCCTGAAAAAGCTGAAGTCATTTAACCTACCCACAGAGAGTTTCTGCTCGGACCTCCCCTGTAAGCTATGGAAGCAGACAGTGAGTCTGGAAACAGAGAAAACAGCAACACACACTCACACTGTGTTTCAACTGCCTCATCCACATGGCATTGTCGCCAAGCGGTGTACTCCCAGAACTCTGAAGAGCACTTCATAACTTAGGCCTGTGCCCAGAACCACATCTGCAGGGGCGTCTGTTCTGAGGAAAGCAAAAGCCACGTTACAACTGGAGACTCTCCAGCTTATTTTCTCCTGGAAGCCTTCCTCTACCAGTGGCAATACTGCCCTCTTACACATTTAGGTATCTGCTTGCTACTCAGGTCTTCAAAGCTAACTAAGTAACACTGTATGCTAGGAATATATGCCTAAGTACTTGAACTGTGAAGAAAACTAAATGGACGATTAAAGCCTAAATAGTTGAACTGTGAAGAAAACTAAATGGACGATGTTATGGTTGATACATTGTGTCAACTTGGGGAGTCTGGAGGTTAACTGAGTGATTCAGCAGGAAGCCAGGGTGCTTACTTTGTATACATCCTGAGCCTGTGGAAGAGGAGGGCAGGGAGACTGTGAGAGCTACACGCCCTCTGGGTAGAGGCAGGCTGTTTACAAGGTAAAGGACAGAAAGAGGCTGCTTGCCTGCAATTCCACACATTTGCTGGTTTGCTGCCATGAATGTTTGCCCTCTGCCATGTGCCACTCTGCCTCAGAAGCAGCCAAATATGGACTGAAACCTCCACAAACTTTAAGCCAAATAAACCTTTCCTTCCTTCATTTCAGGTGTTGGGTATTTTGTCACAGCAACGAGAGAAAAGTAACCAAGACAGATGATTAACAAGTAAAAGTTAGGGAAAGAGAAAAATGAGCCTGCTGATGAGTACAGGAGGGCTTCTGTGGAGCTGAATGTGTACTTCCCCTAAACTGAGCAGTAGGTATACAGGTATTAGCTTGTTATTTTTCTCTACATAGTACACAGGTATTATGGGTGTAAACATTACATACATATATCACATAAAAATTCAAGTTAATACTACATTAATAAGATAGCAGAAACTAAAACTTGCCTCTCAGTGTTGGTTCTCCCCTTCTTTTCTAGTAAGTGAAAACATGGACAGTGTGACCAGCCAAAACACATTTCTCATCCCACTTCCACTGCACTAAGTTCTGGTCAGTAAACTGGGACCCAGAGAATTATAGAAGACTTTCAGACTGCCTTTTCACAAGGAAGAAGGTGACCTTTCCCCACCACACTCTCAGTCGGACACAGATACAGAAGTCAGCAACTATCTTGAACCATGACAGTCCATGATGCAGTCCTGGGCCCTTCTCTGAAGACACTGGGACAGAAACACAGATGCCTAGATCTCGTAACACTAAGTGTCAGGCCAGCTCTGGACTAAGTCCACACACCTAGTAGGTAAGCAGAAATAAACTGAAATCATATTAAAACTATAGTACGCATCAATGTTTCCATTCTGCACAACCAATCTAATATAGACTTACAGTAAAACATGATAGAAATATGCAAGAAAAAGTCCTCATTTATCAATTATTGTTTGTTTAGTAAGAGGCTAGATAATTTTGTATGCTATGTTATTCATTCCTTGAAACTACTTCTACATTACAAAGAACAATAATGCTAAAACAAGTGCAATAAAATGCCTAAGATCTTATCAGTATATTAAACTGAAGAACTTGGATTTTAACCTAGGTAAGAGAACCATAGACCTCGGGCTCTTTCCATGTTAAAATTGAGATTATGCATTCAATCAACCTGTCTACTTCCTATGAATAAGGCAACATTCCTACTGTCTTGTGCTAAGGAGCAACACACACATATGCTCTAAAAAGCCTAATAAGCTGGAACTCCATGACAGAGAACCTATCTCTTATCTCTACAATAAGGTAATAAATGCTAAAACTTTTCATAAAAAAATTAAGGGCAGCAAAAGGAAAGAAACAACTATCAATACCGGGCCTTTTTAGGCTATTCAATTTATTAACTATTACATTAAAAATAGTTCATGTGTGAAGTGATTTAGTGCATAAAAATGTCCTTTAAGAAACTATGGTAATAAATGTTAATGTTATTCACTGGATATATGCAGTGGGTAACCTGATTCAGGTTCGAAAAACTGGCTTCTGATATACAGCCTGTTCATGCAATTCCAAAGTCTTTGAATAGCTACACCAAGACAATTTGTTTCTAAAAAATAGGTATCTTTATTATATAGGGTTCTTCATTCATTTCAACTTAAGTAAAATGGATTTTTTAAGATAAAAATCGATGCCCTCATGGACACAAATAATTTTTAAAAATGCGTTCCCCAAATGCAAGTTTCTACCATATGCATCTCACGGCCTGTGCTTGAAGAGTTTCCCTCTGCCTTCCACAAACAATACAAGAATGTAGATGTTACAGAAATACAGTTGCAGTTCACCTGGCAGTTTGATGCAGCATACTCACACATGACAACACATTGATTTTACTTCTACCTCCATGCAGACATCTATGTAAAGAAATCCATTAGGCAGACAGTTCTCATCTCTATTGACTGACAGAGTGACAATTGAATACTTTTCACCTTCCAGAGTGACTGACAGTTAGACACTTAAACAAGCCTTCAAGTTGCAATAATAGTATGAAACACTTTCAATTATCTGAATCAAACAAATCCATGATCCTACTGGTTGAATGCATTTTTTTCTGTCTGCTGCTATGCCTCACTAGTTTATACTATTATTTGGATTAGTTCTGTTCCTAATACAAGAATGTTTTCCTCAAAAAGTAATTTTATGTGATGATTTATTTTTAAAATGTTATAGGACTCTATAAACATGTAAGCATGAGTAAATAAACAGCCTAACCAAAACCTGTTTATTTCTTCTTATACTTATGAACCTTTCCAAACCTAAGGTGGTGCTCTAAAAGCATTTCAAATAGTAGTCAGCTCCTGTACTATACAGATTTCATGAACGTAAGTGGTAGCATGATGGTAACAAAATAATTAAGATCATTATAATCACTAGTCTACTTATTTTATATTTCTACTCTTAAAGATTTCATATTTCATCCTTCCATTGGAAAGCTGAGGGAAAATTGAACAAGTAAAAGCCCTTTGTTAGTTATAATCTAAATGTACATATTCATTATAACAATAAAAATAAAAGCAGTGAAAATCTTGCAGAAAATAGGAAAAGTCTTGTAAAATCAGTGAATACATAGGAATCAAAACAACAATTGTATCTCACAATATTTCAAAGACTAAATGGCATAATGCTTTGCTGTATCCCAAAGATCAAACTGAGAAAAAAGTCCCATCTTTATGATTTACACACAGACACTGCATAACACGCATACGAGCAAGAGCAGAGTACATTCTAATGTACTACAGCTGGGCTAACAGAATAAAAGAATCAGGATCTTTCAACAACTACTTCAAAAAAATATGACCATTAAGAGGAGAGTTGCTCTTTTAAATTAAACAGCTATATCAAAAATGGCTGAAGCATTTTAAGAGCAAAATTTAGTGTATGGAATAAAAGATCTAAAAATAAAACATGTTTCACACATTTCCCCTAAATATTTTCCTTAGTAACAATGGTATATAGCTTAGTAGCTTTGGATATTTAGTAAACTTTTGTTTCTACTGTGCAGAGTTGTGTGAAATGGAAGTGACAAATACACTATAAAATAATCTCATCTTTTCAAATTTACTCCAATTTTTCAAAATAAGCACCAAGTGCCGCTCAGCTTAAAAACTGTGATTTTGAGAAATGCAGGTAACTTGAGAATGTAGACACTAAGAATGTAAACAGATAAAGGTAATAAATATAACAAATTATATTTCTCACCAAAATAATATTTGGTATTTCTACTAAAATATAAAAATCAAAGATTTTAAAAAATGATTACTTTGGGACCAAATATTAAAAATAAATAAGTGTAGCATTTTGATTATTGTATTAAGAGACTTTGCCTTTCTTCCTACAGTCATGCTATTAAGCTTTGAGCCTTTTAGAAGTCAATACTATTTGAAGATGCCAATACAGAATTTACTGTGTGCACAACATAAAATGACTCTGTGCAGAAAGACTGGCTGTTGCAGGCTATACAGCAAATTGATTTTCTGAAAAGGAATGCTGCCTGTATTTAACCTAACAGTGTAACCCTGTTGTACTACATGGAAAAGGATCATGCATATTGATTTCTTTATTACAATTCTTCTTGTGATCAGTAAACATTCACAAAACACTCTATCTCAAAGAAATCATTTTGTACAACATTCACTAAGTAGATGCTATATTGTCATGTGAATTCCATGACATCTGCTTTTAACAGGCAACAACAAAAGACATTTTATTTCCTAACTTTCAATTGCCTTTTTCGATCTCTTAAATATGAGCTATTGGTAAATCTCTGTAATTGTCTGCTCCATCATTATATTAATTATAAGAATATTAAGTTATTTAAATGCATTAATTACCTTAGTATTTCAAAATAAACAGGTGAAGAAAGATTCATCGCCAGTGTATCTATACTCCTCTAATAATATTTTGGTAGTCAATGCTTGTTACTGCTAAAACACATGTTTGCTGTGTTTCTGTGTATACACAGTGATGAACTTAAAACATAATAGTAATAGAACATGAATTTTATATTGCTTTCTTTGGAGACAATTAAACTTGTAAGTCTGTTAACATGTAGCTTCTAGAATCGATGTAAGCAATTAAAAAATTGCAACAAAAATGTTTTGTGAGGCATAATTACTATAAGGTCACTAGATATTATCTGGAGTCAGTTTAGTTTATCACATTACGACATGACAGGACGTGAGGCAAAAATTATAAATTCCTTCCCTAAATCTGTCCTTTTCTGATCTAGATGGATGAAGAATAATTAACTCTTAATTATTCAGATGACTTCAAGGCAGTTTCAGGATTCAGTAAAGATTGCAGTCATTTTAACCAAAGAAAGCAGTCTCCCATCATTTATCAAATCTTGCAACTTGACCAACGATGAATAAAAAAAATCTATGTTTATCCACAGCCCTAACTGGTACCTTAGAGGTTGTTAAGCAACAAATTTCCTTTAAACTCTACCATATGCAAATCATCAGATGCAATTTGCATTTTAAAGTATTTAACTCTACATATTTATTGGATTTTGAGGCCATGCTGATCATTGATTTATGTGCTTCTGGCAATCATATTTCCATATTTGTATGATTTTGATGACAGTAATAATTCAAATATGCAGAAAGTTGTTCTTTGAACAATATCTTTAATTACGTCCTCAAAGCATCAGTGTTTTGCCTAGTGCCCTGACGAAAAGGGTTTGAAATAAGAAATGGCATAATAACCCAAAATGGATAGAAATATATTTGTCATATTCTGTGTACTACCAATTGCACAGTAGTGACTTTTTACATTAGACAACCCTTAACCTTAAAAAGGCTACAAAGCCCAGTATACTTGTACCTAAATACTCTTATTAATAGTGACACACTTTCACGACAAATTCAATCACAGTTCATAACATTCTGTTCAAAATGCAAAACCTGCCCCATTTACTTTGCCTCTAACTCAAAAAGTTTTGTTTCTGTTGTCTTTTTATTGAAGTTGTCACAAATTATGTTCTTTCTTATGAAAGCTATCAGGGAATATAATCATTAAAAGATTCACAAATGTTTTATCTGTTTGTTTCTCAAGCACAGTGATCAGCCACAGCTCTTGTAACTATAGTCAGGATTTACAATTTAATTATATAATTTCTTACAATATATATTTAGCCACACAAAAATATAATCCAGAATTTTAGCTAAGTAAAACTGATATCAATAATTTGTAAGTTAAATAAAAAACAAACATAACCTTTGCATAATTTTATCAATTTGAGAACTAACCATATTCTTATGTAAGTAGATTTTGTAAAAACTAATATTCTACACGTTGTTTAATCAACTCCACATATATTAAGCTTTTTAAATTAACAATGAAATCGGTTTATTTATAAAACGAAGTTTTGAGAATAAAATGAAAATCTTTAAATATACCCTTTACCAAAATATTTAAACTACAATGATGTATTTATGTGTAAAATATAACAAATCTGAAAGCAGCCTTGAAATACAACATATTATGTTCTCAATCTAATTCACCTATTTAAAAAAATCCATGGTTTTTACATATCCAGAGAAGGCAAACTTGGGGGTTGGAAGGGTACTTATATGAACTCAAAGTTTCCTAGATGGACATAATAAGTGAAAATGTATTAAATGTGAAACATATTTTACTATACAATTTGAAAAACATATATACATAAGTGTTTTTAAATGCTACATAAATTCACATTAACAGTTGTTCTTAGGAGAAAGATAAAATCTTTATTTATGGATGATTAACCCAAAGTTAGTGACTAACAATTAAATAAACAACTTCTTGTTTTTATGCAAACACTCCAAACAAATAATCACAGAACATAAACCCAGCAATCGCTAAATATATTTTAACAGGAAGAACACAATTCAAGAATAGTCTCTACCTCAGAGTTGTTCTAATTAAAACAAAACTAGGTTGAAATGGGTTTTCAAGATATTTTTACATAATCGTGTCTGATAATCAGTAGGTATTTTATACATCAATTTTCCTTTTTATTATTTTAAATTCAACCCAATATTTATCTAGATAGTAACACTTCCTCCAAGAGCCATTTATTAATTAAAACTGTAAAATCTCACCATTCCCTAAGTATACAAATAGCAGTTACCAGTAAAGAAATATGATAGTGACTAAACGACTTAAAAAATATGGACAAATTGCTGCTCATACTGTAATGATGTGCAATTGTAGTAGGAGGTAAGGTTACAATAATACTTTCAGTTTCACACAAAGAATAGGAAGAGATGAGAAAAGATAAAGTGAGAAGGGAAGAAACGAAGTGAGAGAAAAGAAAGGAAGAAAAAAATAGAAGGGAGAAATTATCTGGAAAAGAGGTTCGAAGGAAAACAGAACAGGAAGAAGGGGGGAGAGGCATGCTAGGGACACTCCTTGACTCCGCCTAGTGGTTAACAAGAAATGGCACTGCAGGCTTCCCAGGTGGCCCACAGTATTTTTGAAACTATGAAACAAGCACAGAGTGAAGAGGCTGCTGCAGTAGTATCTGAGAAGAGACTCAACAGGGAGAAAAGACACAAGAACCAAGGTGTAGGTATAGGTGAACATTTCCCAGCCAGGCAGTTGTCTCTCAGAGCCTGTGTATAGCTGTATATACACTACAGTAAAGATCAATGAGTCAGGAAAACTCATAAATTAACTAACACCTGTGTAAGACACCTGGGCTAAAGGAGACTATAATTAAGTAGGTTATCATAGCTGCATAGCAGGTTCCCTTTTCATTCTTTTTTCCCCCTCCACAATAATACAAGTGGACAAACAGGAAATCATACAGCACACACACACACACACACACATATATATGTATGCATGTATGTATGTATGTTTGTGTGTATGTGTATTTCAGCATGGTTTTCTTAAGAAAAAATCAACAGTGAAACAAAACTCAGTTTAAATCAACTGATGCCATCTGTGTAAATTACATATAGTATACAAAACTTATATAGTTTTTATGTAATTGTACATAGAGATGTATTTTTAAGACATTGCCTTCAATTTTATAGTTTTCACAGGCTTACTAGATCAAAAAATGTCTAATTTCTTTCACATATAGTAACAATTCAGAAATACAATAAATAGGAAAGCAACAAGCATTTTTTTGGAATGCTCGTTCAACCCTTGAATGAAATTTCTATAACATACTAAAAGAAAAGGATACCTACAAACTCAACAGTGAATAAAAAGACTACATTCAAAGCAAGTGTATCATTTAAATCAAACTTCATCACAGTAAAAAGAACCACAGAAAAACATCAGTGGCTTTTATTAATAAAATGTAAATTCTTCATCAAAATATGCTAGATATGTTAAGTGGCAAGGTAAGTAAATCTGCCTCTGATTATATAAATATCAAACTATTACAAAAAAGTCATATTCTTAGTAAATAATCTATACATTACTCAATAATCTCCCTTGCTCAGCTACATTTGTTACCTATCCTCGGCTTCCCTTTCCGTGGTTCATTAAGGTGCTGCAGGGACTCATTATGGCCTGTCTCCCACCCTGCCCCTTAATTGCCCTCCAGGCACCATCCTTATAATCACTGAAAGGTTCTCAGCTCAGCCAGGTGCTCCCTGGGGCATCTCATAGATCTCCACGGTTTAGGAATCAAAGTATACAATCAGGATGTCCAGGTTCATGATGCCAGAGGGGACAGAACTAACACTGTTTGCATTATTAAAATCTGTGTTCCTTGATCCTTTGGTAAACTTACATTGTATGGTCTCAGGGTAGGGTCAAATTTCCTTTGTCCACTAAGGTGTTAGAAGATAATTCTTGTATATATACAAATATATGTATGTAGATGAGCACTAGCATACATCCCCTCAGAATGAACTGTGTACTGAAAAACTTTCACATTAATGTAAAATTTCAGTATGGACAGAAAAATAAATCAATTATTTTTATTTTTTTTATTTTTATTTTTTTTTTGCGGCACTGGGGATCAAACTCAGGACCCTGCGCTTGCTAGGCAAGCGCTTATTCCACTGAGCTATATCCCCAGCCCCTAATCAATTATTTTTATGTAATGTAATCTACCTGAAGTTGTGTTTGATTCACAGACTCATATGAATATTCTAACTATCCCTTAACAAATGCATGAATGAAACTTCTAATTAGCCAAACTTGGGGCCCATTTCTACATCTGCTCCTATTACAATTATAAACATACTATAGCAGCCATTAAAATATAAACCTAATTTGTCTTCCAGAAAGAACATAAAATTTAGATACAAACTCTAAATGTAAAATCAAAATTCTCTCAGAACATCAGCATTATTTTATAAGTTGTACAGCTAAGTAAAATGCTTATTAATAATAGATTAAGCAGTTGTAGCCATAATATAAATTGGCAGTTGATTTAAAAAGGGTCTAAAATTGTAGTCTTACAATATCACACAAAAGTGATGTTTTTATTTGTAAAATTAAACAAAACTTCAAAGTGTTTGATTCATTCAATACCCTCAGGACATAAATATCACATCAGCTTTATAAACGAACCCGTGCAAGCATGCACATACAAGCATTCACGCGTGCACACACACACACCTCAAGTAAAGAAAAACAAGCAACACAGAAAGAAGACAAACAAATTACATAGCAGTCCTGAGAAGAGGGAGCAGTCTACTCTTTCAAAATTTTTTGTCTCATTTGAAAGTCCCACAAACACAATAAATTCAGAATCATTAAGGTATCACACAGTTATATTTATGGATGATGGTAAAAAAGTCAATAGTGATATTTATCTCAATGCTACACACACAAGTTACTTCGACAGTCAGATACATGTCCAACTGTAATGCAAACTTTAAATATTTCATAAACTGATAAATATTTTTCTGAATAGTAAGTCTGAATAGATATAATTTTAACATAAATTCAAAATATTTAGATGCAGATCCAGATTAATAAAATTTATATATGTGTACATGTATATGTTATATTTGAATACTTAATGCCAGTAAACCTAGCCAATGCAAGTGATAAAAGCCTTAAAGTGCTTCAATTTAGAAACTAAAACAAATAAAATGACTGAATTTACAAATGCAAAGATTCTTTTTTTTTTTTTTTTGCGGTACTGGGGATCGAACTCAGGACTCTGCGCTTGCTAGGCAAGCGCTTATTCCACTGAGCTATATCCCCAGCCCCGCAAAGATTCTTTTAATAGAATTTTTACACAACTTAGCATTAGTCTTTCTCACATAGTGAAGAATTTTTCAACTAGCAACAATTGTTCCTTGAAAAAACATCTCCTTAGCTATGACATTGCCATTGCACAAAGCTCAGAATTTTTTAAAGTAATTTAGAATGAAACGTCATTACTATCTATTGATCAAAGAGTAAAAATTGAAAATACCTCTTCCCAGTTATTTTAAAAATTTATTCTTTAAAAAAATAACAATGCTAGACGACTAAGCACATGAGATAAGAAAAATATATAGGGCAACTCATTTATAGTAATTCAACCTTCATCTTCTGGTTTAGTTACTGTAAAAAATGTATTATAAGTGCAATTTGGTAGTGAACTGTAGCCATCTACTGGAAACGAACAGTTAAAGCAAATGTTAAATATGTTTCTTACTAAGATATCGGTGTTTTTGTGTTTAGTAATAGTATACCAGAAAAATAAACAATTCTAGATTTAAGATAAAATTTATTATATCAGCCTCCCCATTGCATGCCCATAAAGATATATAATTTAGTTGTTTAATATTATTTTGAACGTAAGCTTTTTATTTATAGTTTCAAGAGACTCTTAGGCAATTATATTTTTCCCACACCTTTGCATCTTAAATCATGTAGCTATAAAAATTCCAAAACTGGTATTAGAAGTTTTAAGTTAAATATCCAGCAAGTATCTGTGGTCACCACAATATAAGCTAAACATAACAGGTTTCCCACTATATTTTACTCAGTTTGGTACTGATAGGATCTTCATAGAAACTGAACAAAAGAACCTAAAAATGAGGGGAAAAAAAGGCTAGGCAAACTATAGCCTTTATTTTTGTTGGAAAAAAAGGTTCAAGATAATAGTTCAGTATTATTACTGACTTACAGCACTATTCATACTGGTAAACCAGATCACTCTTAGTTGGCAAAAAAAAATTTTATTGTGTATTTTTTATGTCCTCAAATAACCCTTTAATATAAAGGAGCTAATACTATGTCTACTACCTATTTCTTTTTATCAAATATAAAAGTTCCATGTCAGGACTACTCCTTAAATTATCAAACCATATGATAATCACTGCAGTAGAGTGATTTAACTTCACTTATTACTAATGAAAAAATACTTCAAATATTGATACTTCAAAGTCAGTAATTGATCACTGTCCATATAGGTACACACAAACTTCATAAAGTAATCTAATGAACATAGTATTAGTATGCTTATGAAAAACGTAAGTCCTTTTTCTTTAAAAAAAAAAAAAAGGCTACAACAGTTGTTTTAATTTTTTCAACTATCACATAACATTTAAATAAGTTACCCCAGGGGAGTACCTAGTATACACCATTGTACTAGTTTGACAATACCTTGACATTTTAAACACATGTAATGTATGGATGAGTAAGAGTTTTTTTCACCACCACATTATAGCATCACTATTCTATAAAAAGATGTTAAAGTTGCATCACTATGAATCAATAGATGATGAGGAAATCTATTTACTCTCTAAAGCCCACTATGCCAATATTAAGTATTTAAGTCCAAAACCGGTTCAAATTTTAGGACAAGTAACACTTCCCAATAGTTCTGCAAATGCACTAATATAAAAGCTGTTATCTGTGAAAAACAAAAATATAAAAAAGTCCATTATCTTCCAATCATTTAATTATAAATTACTAACTTGAGTTGGCAAATGACAGGTGTAACAGTCAGTCCAGTTTGCTTCTATTACTTGATATAGAAAACTGAGACTCTTAAAACTTTTAAAGTGATTCAGTTTGAAATCACTGCAACTAAAACAGCATAATCTATAGTAGCCATAATTTATAATAGCATAATCTATAATAGCCAAAGAGAAAATTTCAGAGAAACTCATACAATTTCAAAGCAACCCGCTAATTTGATTGGAAAGCCACATATCCTAAAAACTACAACATCAATTTCCTTACCACAATCAGGTATGGCTATCTTGATAGGCTTACTCTGGTGCACTCAAACGAAGTTCAGTTAATTACATGAAATCTATGTATAGAACATAATGCATGGGCTCAAGTACAAATTATTTCATAAATTTCAAATGCTTAGAACTTTCATTTTTTTATACCAGTCCAAGTCTGTCAATTGTTTTTATGTAATATTGTCACTCACATTTCATGTAAATGATTCAAAAACAAAGCACAAAATTACTCCAAACTAAAAAATGCTCAGTTATGAATATTTAACATTCTACAAGTAAATAGGCAGCTGGGATTGAGGCTAACTGATTTTACCAAAACAGGACCTATGCTATATTATTGATTCTGATTTACAAGGTTTTGTCAATGGCTCTTTGTTTTGATTTTTTTCAGACCAAGGGAGGAAGCACTTCATGAAGTTGCAATATAAAACTAATGGGGGAAAACAGAGTACTCACCCCTATACAAGCCTTTCTATTGTTTAAAATACAAAATTTCCCTTCTAGTGTTAGAATAACATCACGCTGCCCTCTACTGGACCTTCATGACTTCTGCACATAG